>LPNX010054571.1:3654-105127 GCA_001517045.1 Pseudotsuga menziesii
TAACATCACACACATATATAAAATTTCCACAAAATAATGCATCCATAAGTCCATAGTGTCATCAACTGACGAAGTTCCATAATAATAAGAAAGTACACACATGCCATGGTAATTCAACCGGTTAGGTAAAAATGGGGCATTACATGTCTCTTCGGGTTCCTCGACCTCCTGAATGGGTGTCCTCCTAGATATGAAGTGTGTTGAGTCTTCATCAAAGGTTACATCTCTACGGATGTAAATATTTTTGAATCGTGGGAATTATATTCGGTAGGCCTTTGATGTATCATTGTATCCTACAAATATACCCTTCCTCCCAAAAGGATCGAGCTTGATCCTTTTCTCCTTTGGGATATGTATGTACACCGGGAAGCCAAATATTCTCAGATGGATGAATTATGGGTTCTCTCTAATAACTTCTCTTCAGGAGTCTTATTGTTAAGTACTCGATGAGGAGTATGGTTCTGTACATACATAATTGTTCTTCCTACCTCCGCCCAAAGGTGCATAGGAAAATCATAATCATGCAACATAGATTTTTCTACCTACATGATGGTTCAGTTATTTCATTCCGCAACCCCATTCTATTAAGGATTGTATGAAGTGATCAAATCCCTCTTAATCCCAAACTATCTGCAGAGTTACTTGAATTATTTTGAAGTGAGCTCTCCCCCATTATCTAACTATAGAATCTTGATATTCCTATATGTTTGATTCTTGACCAAGGCTTTATGATTCCTTGAACTTACTAAAAACTTCATTTTTCCCTTTCAAGAAATATATCCAAGTATTACATGAGAAACTATCTATAAAGGAAGCATAGTACAGATACCCGCTTAATGAACTAGAGGACATAGGTCCACATACATCCGAGTGTATTATATCTAGTATTCCTTTATCCTTTCTCTCACTGCTGGGAAATTTCTTCTTCGCATTCTTCCCTTGTGCACATCCTTTGAAAATTCCTTCATGCTTTTCCTGGACCTTTGGTAGTCTTGAGACCAATTTTCTTGCCATCGGTAGTGCCCTGTAGTGCACATGTGCAAGACTTCTATGCCATATATCACTTGGTTCAATTAACTCATGAACCCGTGCTTGTTTAGGCTGTCCCTTCATCTTGTACATACCTCTGTCTTCTTCTCCAATCATTTTGCATTCTCTATTATCTTTCCTCTGTGCCACATCAGAACTTGGCCATCGACAAAAGAAACCCTAATCCTTTTTGTATCTAGTGCAGAAATGGAGAGAAAATTCTTCTTCAATCCTGGAACATATAGCACATCCTTCATCTTTAAATATTTTTTGGAGTCAATATTGTATGAATCTTCTCCACTTCCTTTTATAGGGTATTGATAGCCATCCCCAATTTTCACCTTGTGAGGTGAGTCATGTTCAAACATATTAACGAATGATTCCTTGTATCCCGTCATATGTTTAGAAGCTCTACTATCCACAAGCCAATCATTGCTTCTGTGTGAGATAGTGCCAATAAATGTTGAGATTAGCACATACTCTTCATATGAATCATCCTTCTCTCGTCTAAATATTTTGTTTGTTGGTTCATTATCTTCGGAACATGAGCATGGTGTCTCCTTTTCTTGATGGGACAATATCTTGCAAAGTGTCCCTTTTCATCACAAGTATAGTATCGAACATTTTAAGTATCTCTTTTGTTCTTCTTTGGTTTCTTGTCCTTCTTCTTGTTGTGATGAAATTTCTCCTTCTTCTCCTTCTTGTTGATGTTCTTCCTGGTGTGAACTATGAGAGTTTGATTGTAAGTTTCTCCCATATTTTCTTCTCTTGTCACAAGTCTAGCTTCTTTTTTTGCACATTCTTCTTGAAGTATGGTGAAAGAGATCAAATTCCTTCTTGCACAAATTCTTTGAATGAATGAGTTCCATGATCTAGGGATACCTTTCAAGGTAGTCACTACAATTTCTCCTTCTTCGACATTTTATTCAATCAATTCAAGTTGTTGTTTGATTTGAGAAACCCTTGTAAAGTAATATTGTATAGTCTTAGTGTTTTGTATCTTCACATTCTTCAATTGGTTCCTCAAAGTCATCTTCTGGTTGATGTTCTTTCCTTCGAACATCTTTCTCAAAGCATCATATACTTGCTTCGGTGTCTTGAATGAAGACACATGGGGGATGAGGTGATCCTTAATAGAATATGTAATGATTCTCTTAACCTTAGCCATGCTTTCCTTATGAGAATCCTTATCCTAATATCCCTCTGGTTATGGAACCTCTTCAGTGATGTACTGATCCAACTCATTTTATTCAAGGATCAGGGAGGTTCTGTACTTCCATGCCCAAAAGTTATCAGCCCCTCCAATATTGTCCTCAAGTTGAGTATGATGAGTCATATTTTCAATTGAGAACCTCAAATGGAAATATAAAATATTTAGATCTTACCAATTTGAGGTGCCCGACTTGGTTCTAGGGCTAGTTGACCTAGGATTTGTCAGAGAAACCCTAATTTTCCAAAGTTAGAATTTTGGAATTTTGTTTGGATAGAAATATGTGCCGTCTTGAGATGAGTTGCTCATCTAGGTCACTTTCTAAAAACTGGGGTGGGAAGCCTCCAAAATTTGATGCCCTTGTTCCTCCCGACACTAGTGACAAGGTCAAAAATAAAAATTATTCAATTTAGAAACTTCCTCCACCAACCAAATGAAGCACCCTACTGAGGTGAGTTAGGATAGACCTATTTTCTTGATGATATATGGAGAGAACAACTTGAACTAGGAAGCCCAAGTTTCTGCAGCTTCACGGTTCCTTCTTTCACAGAAGCTCTTATACCATGTTATTTTTTATAGGTCTTATTAGCTTGATTAGGATCTTTTTTCTAAAAGAATAACAAGTACAAATAGATGCATAAGATATAATAGATACATAAGACAAAAATATTTTCATCGGGGAAATCGTGAAGGAGAAAACCTTGTAAACTTCTTCAGAATAGTAAGATGATCAAAAGAAGTAATAAGAAGTATTCAACAACTATATGTCTCTCCTCCATTTGTCTCTATTTCTCTCTCATGCGAACTTGAGAGTGTGAGGTGTGTATAAATGAGGGAGAGCGCATCCCTATTTATACCTTTCAAGTCGCTGACCAAACAAAAGAATGGGGCCCATTTATCTTCCCTAATAGGGCCGACTTGTCCCAGATAGGCTCTAAATACACATTACATGATGTTACATTGGGGATTATTTCCTCGACATATAATGGAGGTTCTACCTCAAGGTATTGTCACAATTAATACATCCTGCAAGGGGGTAAACAAATCCCTAATGGGGGTACAACAACATTAACGATAATATACATCAAAATATCTTCCGAAGTTACAAATATAAACATTAATAAACTTTTAATACATAATCACATATTACACCATGCCAACTTTAGAGGATTTTGAGTGAAAAAATCGAAAATTATCTTTTTCTTTAAAAAGCATCACATAATTGATGAGGGAAAAAATACTCAAGAATGATGACCTTGATGACCAAGTACTAAGAAGGCCAATCCTTTTACAAAATAAACCATCATGCTATGTCATTAATTACAATTGCCACAAGGGGGTGTGAACATGTGAAAATGGGACCACAATTGGCTTTGATGAAACCATCAATCTTCATGAGCACTAAGTAAGAACAATTGATTTGTTCCGATACTTGGTGGCTCACTTCAAAAATCCCCTAAGTAAAACTTAGTGGATAACATATGGCTCCAACTGCGGGACATGTGCTCGATTTGGTTTTCAGGAATGGAAAACGTACAAGCACACCAAAATCTCCAAATCTTATAATCTGTAAAAAAATCTCAACTTTGACAAAAGAAAATTTCAATAGCACAAGTTTTATGAGAAGAGCCAATGTTCCAAAAGTTACTTTGTTGAAAGGAACAAAAAGTAATTAGTGGAAAAGAGTTTTATTCCTAAGTACATAAAATAACTGCGTAAAGTAAATGCTCACTTTAAGGAGCTTATTTTCCTACTCTAAGCAAGATCAAATAAATATCTTAGGTAAAATCAAACATCCAATGTAGCCACCTAAGTATTTTATCAATTTTAAAGGTTTTTTCCTTTTCTTTGGTTACTAGCCAAAGTAAGGAAACAATATTCAATACATGCAAACCTGCATGAAAATTCAAGATGGGAGGGATGGATGAGATATTATAATCATGGATAAGGTCATCGAGCTGCTTCCAAAACTGGAAATTCCTCCTGCAGGAATATTCTATCCAAGATCAGATAGGAGTGATGTAAACATATGTATGATGAGGCATGCCATCATACTCATCAAAAGGGATTATCTGCTAATAAATTTGTGTGTAAGCCCCAAACTTCTCCAAATCATAAGGAACATCTGTATGAAGATGATGGCAAGAATTCAACTAGTTGCACTCATTATGAGTCTTCACTGCATTGCTTTTCCAAGTATTCATTACTGGTACTGATATATGGCTCACACTCATCATGTGTATAAACCACATGCTATTCTTGCACATAAAATTTTACCAAGGCCACAAGATTCATGCTCTCTTTTTTGAAAATATCATAGATAAGATTTTGAATAAAGCCATCAAGAGACTCAAAATTCCCTCCATTAGATATTTGATAGACAGGATTATCAACAAAACCATCCAAAGTTTCTGGTTCATTGTTTTCCTCCTCAGACATGTCATAGATTGGATTTTCCATGAATGTATAGGAATCATCATCAACATCTTTGTCGGACATAAGGGAGTCTTTGTCGCTTGTATCATTCTTGTTAGTTTTTCAACATTAAGCTAGCATTATTAGGATCTTTAATTGAGAGAATAACAAGTACAACAATCAAACACAAGAGACAATGAACACAGTGTTTTTCCTCACGGAAACCATAAATGGAGAAAACCCCGCAACTTCCTCAGAGATAGAATCAACACAAAAGATAAAACCCCAAAACAGTAAGATGATCTCTCGACAGCAGTAACCTCTTTCTTCTTTGCCCCTGTGTCTTTCTCTTCCTCAGCTATGTGCTACAATTGAGTGTGGATGAGTGTGTGCTAAATAGAGAAGTCACCTCTCTATTTATACTAATTCTTGACATGACTAAAACCCTACTAGGGCCGAATTCACTAGGTGAGTCTAATAACCCTAGTGCCCCGGAACTGCAGGGACTTTAACCCTTAGACAATAGGAGGGTTACCCAAAATGAATTGACATGACTTGTTTACATTACAGATCTTCTCGATCGGAACATCGGGGCATGACATGAAATAATAACATCCCGGAATAAACATCGAGTTACAATAGATAAGAAATACAAGTGAATACATTTCGAAGTTACAATTACATCAACACTCCCTCTTAACTAGGAAGGTATTCTCTCAACACAATTTTCATCACTGGTCTTCTTCTCTAGATCTTCTCATCATCTGCATCTCCGAGTCATCTTCATCTTCAAGTCATCTTCATCTTCATGTCATCTTCATTTCTAGATCTGGATCATCACTCGATCTGGATCATCATCACTAGATATCATCACTGGATTTGGATCATCACTCGATCTCAATCATCACTGGACATCGTCACTGGATCTAGATCATCATCACTGGATATCATCACTAGATCTGGATCATCACTCGATATAGATCATCATTGGACATCATCACTATATTTGCTATCTCATGATTCTTCTCGTCATATGAACTTCTATAGAGCCAGACTTATTTCATGATGGTTGTAGGCCTAGCCACCATGTAGGTATTCTTCAGTGCTTATATCTGACCTACTCATTAGAATGGCCCACCCAACACTTACATTTGACCTACTCATTAGAAAGGCACTCCCAACACTCACATCTGATCATGTAGGAGCCTACAATCACATCAGAAAGGCCCAACACTCACATTCACTAGCATGATAGGACATCACTATCATTTGTGAAAAGGCTTCATCACTTACATCTGACCTACTCGTCATAAAGGCATGCACTCACATCTGACCTGGTAGGAACCAAATCCTACACCCTCCTCAGAATTCCCCCTAGTCTCAGACTGAGCTACCTGGTAACAGACCAGGTGCCTCCATTCTCCCAAAGAATGGTAGTTGCCCTTATATCTGATCTAGTAGGAGCCAAGTCTTACACCCTCATTAGAATGGTCTGCACTCACATCTGACCTGGTAGGAACCAAATCCTACACCCTCATCAGAATGGCCCCCAGTCCCAGACTGAGATACCTGGTAACGGACCAAGTGCCTCTACTCTCTCGGAGAGTGGCAATTTCCCTTACATCTAACCTACTCATCAGAATGGCCATCACTCATATCTGACATGGGAGGAATCTAATCCTTTAACCATGACAGAATGGCTTAGCCCTTACATCTAACCTTCTCGTTAGAATGGCTCTCTCAGTCCCAGACTAAGTGTTACTGGTAACTGACCAGGTACCTCCATTCTTAGAATGACATTCAACGCTCATATTTGACATGGAAGGAACCAAATACTCTCACCAAGATAGAATGGCTCAGCCCTTACATATAACCTTCTCATCAGAATGGCTTCCAAACTCGTCACTTCCCCTTGGAAGGAACCTCGATCTGGAGAACACCAAGATTCTCCCTGAAGTACTCAAACTTCACTCTGGCTAATGGCTTCATCAACACATTAGTTATCTAATCGTTTGTCACAACATACTAGAGCTTCACTACTCCCCTCTACACCATATCCCTGATATAGTGATACTTGATCTCGATATGCTTCGAGTTGTCATGGAACACAAGATTCTTCGACAACTTCACACAACTATGGTTGTCACAATGTATACAAGTAGTATCCAACTGGAGAACAAATAAATCAGACAGTAGCTTCCTCAGCCATACTACCTCACAACTAGTTGAACAATCTACAACATACTCTGCTTCAGTTGTACTCAGTGCCACATAGGATTGCTTCCTGCTAAACCAAGAGATCACACCTGATCCCATGATGAAGCAACACCTTGAAGTGCTCTTCCTATTGATGGCACTACCTACCCAATCTGAATCAACATAACCTTCCAGGTTAATCTTTTGATTTGCATCGTACTTGAGCCCATAATCAACTATATCCCTGAGGTACCTCAGAATATTCTTTGCAGCAATCAAGTGAAAATTTCTTGAATCTATCAAGAACTGGCTCAACGTGTTCATAGCAAAGCAAATTTCTAGTCTCATGTTCATCAGGTACATCAAGGACCCAATCATCTGACGATACATCATAGCATCAACTAAATCTGATGAAGCATCGCTCAATAGCTTCAAGCTTGATGCCATAGGTGTGTGTAGAAGGAGCAAGTCGACATAAGTCGACTTGAACGAAGACCGACTTAGTCAGCCGACTAAGTCGATGGGCCGACTAGTCGATCAACCGACTAAGCTGGTCGGCTGACTAAACTAAAAGATTAGTCGACTTAACTAACAGTCGTGTAGGTTCACCGAACTGACAGGTAGTTATCTGTAACTGTTTTGTAACCTGTATATAGTAGGCTATTGAGCCAAGCAAGAACTCAGTTCAGTTCTCTGCCTTGTATGCACTCATTATAATAATATAATCTGTTTTCCTATCTGTTCTTGTCTCTTGTATCTGATTTATAGTTATGTTTTAGTATGTATTATTGGTAACCTTATGTGATCTATGAGATTACAACATTGGTTCCGTTGCTGGTAGTACATGTCTAGAATATATGCTCACATATGATACCAGAGTAGGAGATCAAGGACTGGTGGGACCGTAAAATTGTGAACTACTTGCAAATATACGCACGACGAAACAGATTAACAGTCGCTGAAGCTAAGGCAAGATTTTTCATCGAGACGCATGAGAAGTTTGTCAAATCAGTGCCACAACTGTTGAAGCAGCTTCTGGATGAGAAGACCGGATGCAACTAAAGAACAGCAGTTGCTAGATAAACTATTCCGAGGGGGACGAACAAATCTGTCGGAGTGGTTTGAGAAAATCGCCGACTACTTCTGCGAGGAGCAAGCGATCGAGGAAAGGACATCAGTGGAAACTGTAAAAGTGAAATTCTACATAGATTTCACTGAACAATTCTTGTGCACCTTGCCGACTTTGCTGTTCAAAGTTTTGATAGAGAACGGAGCAAGCCACATCGTCGAACCTAGACCACCACTATGCGAACGACCACCAAATACCAACTGGGCAGAAAAGCAAAGGAAGTGGGAGAAGTTTATTGCAGAAAGGGAGTGGGAATACTTCCTAAGCAAGTGAGTCGAACTATTCGAGCTTTCTAAAAGTGTTGGGTAGGCTATGGGGGGGTAGCTGGTCTTGTGTCGGAGGTAGAGTATAGGGGATCTTAGTCGGCCGAAAGAAGATAGCTGTCACCAGTAATGAAAAGTCGACCGTAGAAGACTTCAAGAAAATAGTATTGTACAGGAGTATGTCGGACATTCAGAAATAAGAAAGGGATGAGAGACAATAGAGAAGGGAAGCAAGACGCGAAAGAGCCGATGGGCTGCGCAGAGAACAAAACCCTAGGAAGACCGACCGTGAAGAGAATCCGCCAGAGTCGGGTCATGACCGAAAGGAAGAGGGCATAGAGAAAAAGGTGTCCCCTATGGAGGAAGAAGTGTGGATAGAGCAGCCAGAAGCTCTCCAATTAAGAGCTCCCGATGATGGAATAACCCTTTCCCCGGCAAATCCACGTACCAGAATACAGACTATTATTGAAGACGACCTCCAACTACGAGCTGGTGACATCACTATCTAGAGCCGACTAGGCGACGAACCATACCCGGGATGACATCTTGTCATACATCGACCGGTCGAAGGGAACTGGGTGACCTTTCAAACGGCACCATCCTTTCAGAGTATCCACTTGCTCTTACTGACACAAGAAGGAGCAACCCCCCCCCCCCCCCCCCCCCCGCCACATACAACTTTGGAAGAAAATAGCAAATCAGACCTGCACACACAACAATCCAGTGGATCATCGACAATAGAAATCCACAACAACCCACTGTACGTCGAAGTTGAATCGACCACCGACGGAGCCACCAGTTTCGTCGACCAAAATTCTGCAGGCCCGACCACAACAACAACCCCACCACTTTCACCACCACCCACACCTCCAACCCCACCATCTTCAGAAAGCAGTGAAAGTGACTCATACATGGGTCATGAAACAGCTCATATTCCTCTCTACGAGGGGGATAAAGACCCCAAATGACATTGGTTCGTCTGCGAGTCCATCTGGGATGCAAACCGGGTGACGGATGAAGACTGACAGATGGCTCAGTTCACTGGAGCCTTACGGAAAAGGGCCTTGACCTAGTACATGACCTTTTCGAAAAGGCAACCCAGAGCCACGAAAGCTGAGATAAAAGCACAGTTCTTATCCTTTTTCAAAACCCCAGATGCCAAGCACCTCGCCGCCAAAAAGCTCAAGACAACGCAGCAAAAGCCAGGGGAGACAGTCCGCGACTACGAAAAGTGTTGGAAGGACCTATTGAGTCAATTACATTATGTTATTGATGAGCAATTACTAATTCAATGGTTCCTTGTAGGCTTATCACAAAAATTTCTCCGGCACATCAGTCTGGAAACATTCAAGACATATGAAGATGTGCTAACTAAAGCTCTGCAGGTGGAAATGGATGAAGATATACCTGCCTATCCGATGGACCACAGGATAGAAGAACAGCTGGAAAGTGTGCAGAAGTCCTTGAAAGAAATGTCCCTCAAAAATCAAGAAATATGGTGTACTAAATGTTCCATGACCGGACATACGAAAGATAATTGTTGACACGAATACAGTCGACAAGACGTCCGCTTTGTGCAAACCAAAGTATTTTGTGACATTTACCAGGAGCACGGCGAGCATTCTATGAAAGAGTGTCCATTTAACATGAAGAATGCCAAAGATTCCTGGTGCGCCATCTGTGAGACAAAAAGCCACAATACGGCCGACTGTCAATTAAACCTGAAAAATAGATAGAACTATCAGGCGGTCTACCAGACGAATGCAGTCGCGCAAAGCAATGAGCAAAACAATACTAATGACCAGAACGGGCAATGATACGAAGGCCGACGATATGAACGCCGGTACGACAATCAACGACAAGGGTTTGGAGGAAGAGGTCGATTCGTCGGGAATCGCGACATACGAACTCGTCGACCATACCAGTGCTTCATTTGCTATAAAGAAGGGCACCGATGCGCAGACTGTCCGTACAAGGACATAAATGACCTTAAATTCTGTACGCATTGTGGGGTAGGTGATCACTCTCTGGAGGATTGTCCTACCATTCTAAAAAAAATCAATAATAAGAAAAATGTTAATGTCTTGTCTTGTGTACAAAAGCATGATGTAGTCACTACTAAAAATATGCATATTGTCACTCCGCAAGGCACAAAAATAGGGCCTGATAACCCTCAAGTTAGTAAAATTAAAAACACAAATGGTTATATGGATCCTCTGTAGGAAAAACAAACCTATCAAGAAGCCACACACATATTTCAAGACATTGCACAGCAAGAAGACATTCTTAGCAGCCGACTTAGCACGACATAGCAACTAACTCATCTCATCCAAACAGACACATCTGTAGCACACTTCATTGATTTATTACATGAAATAAAAAGCACTAACTTGGGAAAACAAACTAAGAACATTTGCAGCCTAAACCAGAAAGACAAAAACGATGTTGACCCACTTGTCGACTTGGAAATCGAAGGTTATCACGTCCGACAAGTGGTGCTCGATTTCGGGTCTCAGGTAAATATCATGAACAGGGATACATGGGAAAAGATGGGCTGACCTTGACTCTATGAGCCAGGAATTTACCTAAAACTTTCTGATCAAGGCCTCATTGAACCCATTTGGGTTTGGAAAGATGTCGACATGACCATCAAAGGAATATCGACTAAGGTTGATTTCGAAATTATTGACCCAAAGGAAGGATCTAGCTCCTTCCCAGCCCTCGTCGGTCGACCTTGGGGTCGAAAAATGAAAGCATCTATATCCTTAGATAAAGAATGCATCAAACTAAAAGGAAATGGCCAAAAAGTGATTGTCCCCATTAATCCATCACAAGGACAACTGTGGGTAGAACCGATAGATGAGGAAGTTGATGTCAGACAGCTTTACCAGATCCATAACAATACGGACTACACTGAGCCAAATATCTATGGGGAGCTTCACTTGGGTAACCAAGACTCCATTGGTTATAATTCAGATGTTGAATTATATGATTGGGAAATGGAAAATTATGAAACACAAGCAAGAGGGTGCTGGACTATACAGAAAGTACAGAAAAAACCCACCCGACAGTGCTTCTTTGTATCAATTATACCTAAAATATTTGAAAGAAAAGTCAGGGAACGACCTACCTGACAGCCGACCAGTTTACATACTCCTCAAATGCCCAGATATAAGGAGAGATAATCCCCAATCATGCATGTCGAACAAATATCTAAAAATGTTGGAGAACATGGTCGACTTCAAAGCTTAGTGGAAACGTTTACAGGTCAAGCAGCTCGATGGTGGGACACCCATCAGTCAAAACTACAGACCTGGACAACTTCTTCAACTTTCTTTGTCGAACGATTTGGTGGGAAAAAGTTAACTCAGGAAGCTCAACTCCCTATCTTTGTCCAAGGCCAAGACCCAGAAGCACACATCAAGCTTTGTGAAAAGGAGTGGAGACGGCTTGGACACAAAGATGAGCGATCCTAGCCACATTTGTTCCCTTCAACCCTAGCCGACTTGCCTACTAAATGGTATAAGATGGAGGAATCTAGAGGAGAAACCTTCTTTTGGCAGGACTTGAGAAACAACTTTATCAAGGACTTTCAGTTCATACCCCAAAATGAAACACTGGATGAGACAGCCCAACAAATCAAACACTTTCTCTAGCCGACCATAACTCAACCCTCCCAGACCCACCGACAGGTCAAATACTGTAACAATATCCAAACTGCACCGAGGCCACAGTCGACCCGATTACAATTAGAAAATGAACACACCACAGGAAAGAGCTTTAGATGGAAACCTGACCACATCGAAACAACCAAACCAATCTACTCAATCCTGAAAGTCAAGACCACTGACAAACCCGACCTTGACAGAATGACTGCAGCCGACTTTCTGGCTACATTCTCACAATTTCAAGAAGGAAGTCGGCCGATCAATGAAGCTAAAGCACCAGAGTGGCTAGATGCCAAAGTGAAAACTAAGGAGGTCGACATTTCAAACGATGACCGACCAAAAATAGCTAAGATTGGGGACTACTGGAACGAACACCAAACCACCAAAATCATAAACTTACTTAAATAATTTCAGGATTTCTTTGCAAGGGACTACAAAGACTTGAAAGGGTTAGTACAAGAAATGGGAGAAATGAAAATAGATACTAAACCTGATGTCCGACCTGTCAAGAAACGACCTTACAAACTAGCTCATAAGTATAAGGAGATAGTTAAAATGTAAATAGACAACATGTTAGCAGCAGGGATCATTTACCCCATCGACTAGTCGGAGTGGGCAAGCCCCATGGTCGTTCAGCCTAAGAAACATGACCCGACCAGGTTAAGAATTTGTGTCGACTTTAGGGAGCTCAACAAAGTCACACTTACAGATCCATTCCCCACCCGCTATGCTGATGAAATCCTGAATGAAGTTGCAGGCCATGAATTTTATTCATTTACAGATGGATTTTTAGGATATAATCAAGTACCCATAGCAAAAGAGGATCAAAAGAAAACAACATTTGTATGTGAATTTGGGTCCTTTGCCTATAGAGTTATGCCTTTTGGGTTGAAAAATGCTCCTGCAGTATTCTCTTGAATTGTTGTCAAGACCTTCCAAGAATATATCTATAAGACCATGACAGTATACTTCGACGATTGGACCATCTACTCCACCTTAAAGGATCATTGCACATGGATCCGACTTATGCTGGAGAGATGTCGACAGATAGAAATCTCCCTAAACATCAAGAAGTGTATCTTTATGACTCCCATAGGCATACTCTTAGGACATATTGTCTGCAAAGATGGTATAAAGGTCTACTTTGCCAAAATAAAAGTCATCCTCGACCTAAAACCCCCAATAAACCCTAAACAGGTTCGGGTGTTATTGGGCCATACAGGATACTATAGGAAATTCATCAGACACTATTCCGATATGAATTACCCTCTGGAAGAATTACTAAAAGACGACCAAGAATTTAAGTGGACAGAAGAATGTCAAATATCCTTCGACAAATTGAAAAGAAAACTGGTCGAAGCCCCCATCCTTAAATTTCCAAACTGGTTGACCAAATTTCATGTGCATATTGATGCATCAGGCGTCGCAATAGGAGCAATCCTGACTCAACCAGGAGAGGATGGGATGGACTACCCCATAGTATACAGCAGTCGAAAATTAAATAAGGCTAAAAGGAACTACTTGACCACTGAACAAGAAGCCCTAGGTATGGTCTTTGCTCTCCAGAAGTACCGACATTACCTACTGTCCAACCCTTTCATATTTTATACCGACCATCAAGCTTTAAAATACCTTGTTAATAAACCCCTTCATCATGGGATAATTTGTCGATGGTTACTCCTATTTCAAGAATTTGAGTTTGAAGTTGTGGTCCGACCAGGAAAGCTAAATGTCGGACCCGACCACCTATCCCGTATCGACACAGGGGAGGAACCGACCGGAGTCAACGACAACTTTCCGAATGCACATCTATTTCATATAGAAACAGTACCCGAAGAACTAGAAGAAATAGCTCAGTTCTTAGAGTTAAGTCAGGAACCCGAAGGTCGAAACACCAAGAAGAAACAAATCTTAGCTATGAAGGCTGCACCTTACAGCCTCATCAATGGATTCTTGTACAAAATGGGGTTAGACGACATTCTAAGACGTTGTGTACTCGAAAATGAGAGAGAACAAATCATGCATGAAGCACACTATGGACCTGTCGGAGGAGATTTTCAAGCGGATACAATTGCAAGAAAAATCCAACAGTCGGGCTTATGGTGGCCGACCATCCACAAGGATTGCAAAAACTTTGTTAGTCGATGCGATAGCTGTCAAAGACTTGGTCGATCTCTGCCGAGTATAGAGATTCCCTTGATATCTGTAAACCCTAGTATCACATTTGAACTTTGGGCTATAGACTTCATAGGACATTTTCCTATCCCAGCTAAATGATCAGGTGCAAGATACATTATCACGGCAGTCGAATATGTCACTAAATGGGCAGAAGCTGAAGTCGTCGATACATGTTCAAGTGAGGTAGCTGCTAAGTTTATCTACGAAAACATCATCACTAGATTTTCCTGCCCCCTCACATTGATTAGCGACCAGGGATCACACTTTATCAACAAAACCATCAAAAATTTGACCGACCAGTTTCACATCGACCACCAACGAAGCACTGCATATCATCCTCAGTCGAATGGCGCGATTGAAGCTTTTAACAAAAAACTAACCAAAGGGTTAACCAAAATATGCAATACCGACAAAGACGACTGGGATGAGAAAATCCCTGCGGTTCTCTGGGCATATAGGATAGCATATAAACGGTCGACAGATCAAACACCCTTCAGACTAGTTTATGGGCAGGAAGCCATCGTAACCCTACATTTTCGACAACAGACTCCTATTATTGCATAGATACTACATGTTGATGTCGAACAGGCCAAAAAGGACTGACTATTTCAACTCAGCAAGCTAGAAGAGCATCGAATCATGGCTATCCAGCATCAGTAAATTCATAAAGAACAACAGAAATCCTGGCACGACCGTAACATCAAAAACAAAAACCTTTCAGTCGACGACCTTGCTTTACTTTATAATAGTCGAGTCAAAGGAAAACCCAAGAAATTACACACATAATGGATGGGACCTTACGTTGTCGAAGAAATACATCCCAATGGTTCAGTACATCTGAAGACATTACAGGGCCTAGTATTCCGGAAGCTCGTTAATGGAGCCCGACTCAAACGTTACAGAAACTGAAAAAAAAAAAAAATAACGACCTTAATCGTCAACCAAAACCTATAAAAAGACAGAAAAATTCCAAAAACAAAATAATACATCCGACAACAAGCCATGACAACAACTCACTACCTCGACCACCGACATCACTACCATCAACCATCTTCATCGACCAGTCAGGCCAACCGTTTTCACCCACAACACCGACCATCGACTTCGAAAGTCCCATCACGCATTGATGGCCTCGAACGCTGAAACAGATCCTCCATTAAATTGCATTACAGTATTGCAGTTGGACTGTCAATTCCACCATTAATACGCCCATTCCGACACTCAACCCCAACCACGCCTATAAATAATGGACCGTCGAAGGTTCCTTCACCACATCCATTTCCCTCAGCGCAACCGCAAGCTCAGTCAACCAAAGCATAGGAACCCTGTCAAAACCCCGACCAGTCCGACCAAATGGCACCCAAACTAACCAGAGCTGCTGCCAAGGCAAAGGAATTGCAAGCCGAGGACACCCCCTTGCTCAACCGTCTCAAGAACACCAAAAACGCGAAGGTCTAGGAGGGCCCATTTCAGAAACTCTGGCAAGAGATCCAAGAATGGGCCTTTGTTGACAACCGAATGACCCAGGCTGCTGAGAAAATTCGGAAGAGCGGCATTTTCAACTATCCTAACACACCACTGATGGAAAGCTTCGGTGGGACGAAGGAGGCAGCGGTTAAATTCATTATCAGTCGCTACCATAACGGCCGGTTCTACTTCGACCAGCCGATCGATATCACCGGGGATTTTATCTCCAATCTTACCGATCTGTCCAACCAAGGCAGCCCTATACCTATTGGCATCAAAGACGGGTTAGTCCAAGAACTTACAGGCTCACCGTCGGGAAAGAATTCCAAAGGGATGATGATCGGCCAGATTGCGACAAGGACACCACAAATCATGGATAAAATTATAGCAATCACCCTTACCTTGGCAGGTCGGGGCAGCGAACTTAAGCTGGAGATGTTGGAAGCGGTCGACACAATCGCGACCGACAGACGTATCTACCGATGGGGAGATTATGTTGTGGACATGATCAAAACCATCTGTGAACGCTGCCAGGAGACGGGAGGTATGATCAAGTTCCCCTCTCTCATTATCTGGATTGTTATGTATCACATTTGTCCCGAAGGCAGTCTAGTCTTCCGGGAGTTGACCAGGTTCCAAATGCATAGATTTAAGCCCTTTTCACAAAAAGGCACCCTACATGAGCTAGCCCAGGGGAAAGTATTCCTAGAAAACTGGTTCCAGCAACTGAAGGTTCGCACGACAAGGTGGAGGGTGCCCCAGAACATCTGACGAAACCTCCCTGCTGAGTCTCACATCCAGTTGGAACTGGACCATACCTCAGTATGGTATATGCGTGGTCAAGACCCCAAAGCATAGGACCTCGACTACTATCCAATGGTCGAGCATATTTTCCGAGAGTTGACCAGTGCAGACAAAGATACCCATCTCAGAGGCTGCCAAATAGGTCGACTTCTCCATCATCGAGCCGCTTACCGACCAAGAGAAGGAGGAGGACTACGAACTTAATCTATACATCATCACATTTGTGTCGGAGGATACCCCGACCATGCCCACTATTCGGGTACACATCATTGTTAAACCTCCGACTGTAAAAGTAGTCGACCCCCGGTCGACAGAACCATAGCAACAGACAACTCCTTCGGCTCCAGCAATCATCGACCCCACTCAAGAACCGACAGGAGAAGTCGAAGCCGACGACCCGGAATATGCTTTATCCTGAAGCATCATCAAAAAGATGGCTAAGGAGATAGCTGTCGCCAGAAAAAAAATCAAAACCCAAAAACAACACCAAGGGAGGGGTAAGCATAAGCTTATTCTGGTTGACTCATTCGACGATGAGGAGGAACTAGCAGCTACGGCCGTCGACATTGTCGAGGATGCCCGTGCCAATAAAGTATCCGTTGAAGTTCAGTTTCAACGGTATCTGGAAGCAGGAGCTCTGGAGTGTCGGCCCAAGAAAGCCAAAACACAAACGACGCCTGAAAATGTCGTCGACCTTGTGTCAACCCCCCCACCCCCATCTCCGACGCTCGTAGTCGAAGAACAAGCACCAGCAGAATGGTCGGGCAGCCCCAATGAAGAATATGAACGCGCAATCCCGAAGGCACTCAGAGCCACGGTCAGCCAGGACGTTGAGCTTAAAGCTTTCTTTGCGACACTGCCTTCATTGTTTAAGTCAGCCCAGAAAATAAAGACAATGGCTCCTCTCAAAATACACAAACAGATTTATGCCCAGGAAACAACAACATTTACCAGGATCAATGAAGAGGGTGACATCATAGGACACAGTCAGTCTGTCACTGAGCAGGTCGATCCCGAGACACAGAATGAACCACCCACGTCACCGTCCGAAGCAGCGATCTCTTCCAATGGCAGTCTCGACCATATTCAAGCCACTCTCGCAACCCCTGTCCATACCCCCACTCCATCCCCAACACCACCATCATCCCAACCTCCTTCCCCACCACCTCCATCGTCGAAATCCCCACCACCAGAATTACAGCCAAACCCATCACAGCCACTGTTATCTTCACAAATAGAAGCAGACATCCCACCTCTTCAAACAGAAAAACCCCCGTCTTCCATACCCCCTCCTCAAAAAGAAACACAGCCATCTTCTATACCACCTAACCAACCAGTACCACCCTTGACCTCCAATCCACCAACCACAGACCCAAATTCCACTACTGCAGGTACCCAGGAGCAAGAACAACAGCCATACAGACAGCAAAAAAAGAAAGAGCAGCATAGACCATCCGGCCTCCGCATTACCTTAAGGGATGCAAGTTCCTTGGATGACACAGAGGTCGGACAACTCCTGAAAACAATGGCCAAAGAATCCAAGAAAAGGACAAATCAGAAAACTAAAGAGCTGGTTGCCAAAAATGCAGAAGAAGTAGAGTTTCTCGGCCGATGCAGAGCTCTAGTCCAGACCGTGATCACAGGCCCTCTCGACGTCGACATAGATCGACCGCTTGAAAGAGCATATCAGCTCTTCGAGACAATGGTATCGACTGTCCAGACCCGACTACAAGAGACTAAAGAAGGACAAAAGGAGGAGACTGTTCAACTGCTCCTGGCCCAACACACTGCATTCTCGGAATCCTACAAAGTTCTCCAGGATCATATGGAAGAATCAGTGGTCACTGAGGAAGTCTTACGAGACTGGCCTAATCACTATGGACAAGTCTATCAGTAGACCAGGCAGGCAAGGCAGGGCATTCAGGCTCTGGAGAGTCGGAAGTCGACAGAGGCAGAACTGAGGCAGACCATTGAAGACCAAATTGTGATGGAGACTAACAAACTACAGAAGCTAGAACGAGAGGCACATCAGTGGGTTCAATAGGCCCTTCCCAATTTAGAGCGAGTCTACATCCTCTGTCCTCAGATGAAACGACTCATCACTGCTGCAGACGAACAAAACCAATTGTTGGGCCCCAACATGGAAAACATAGCAGAAATGAGCATGTCCGAAAAGATGTCTATCCTTTCAAGTCTTACCACCTTAACGATTGATATCCAGAAGGCATTACAGAGTTGGACCGACTTTCAGCATCCTCTGGCCATCACAGCTCCAGCTATCATCGAAGTCTGTGTCCAAAGGAGACCAACCATCCGGCTGCACAGTCCCCAGCATGAGCAAGTCTGACTACATCTGCAAGGATTCATTTTTGTACCTCCCTGTTTCTTCGGGACGAAGAAACGTTTTGTTCGTGGGGGAGATGTAGAATGAGCAAGTTGACATAAGTCGACTTGAACGAAGACCGACTTAGTCAGCTGACTAAGTCGATGGGCCGACTAGTCGATCAGCCGACTAAGTCGGTCGACCGACTAAACTAAAAGATTAGTCGACTTAACTAACAGTCGTTTTGGTTCACCGAACCGACAGGTAGTTATCTGTAACTGTTTTGTAACCTGTATATAGTAGGCTATTGAGCCAAGCAAGAACTCAGTTTAGTTCTCTGCCTTGTATGAACTCATTATAATAATATAATCTATTTTCCTATCTGTTCTTGTCTCTTGTATCTGATTTATAGTTATGTTTTAGTATGTATTATTGGTAACCTTATGTGATCTGTGAGATTACAACAGTGTGGCCATAGCCTTGCAGTCCATCATCCCAAACCTCTTCAAGATCTCTACTGCATACTTTCCTTGTCCAAGAAAGATTCCATCCGCACTCTACCACACCTCCATACCTAGAAAATAATGCATCATACCCAAGTCCTTCATTTCGAACTTAGCAGCAAGCTTTCTCTTCGTATCAGCAATCAACCCATCCATACCTTTCACCAAGAGATAATCTACATATGGTAGAAGTATCACTGGGTTTCCATCTTCAACCTTGTAGTAAAGGTTGGAATCTGCTTTACTCTTGGTAAAGCCTAAACTGGATAGAAAGATATCAATTCTGCCATACCATGTCTTGGGTGCCTATTTCAAACCATACAGGGCTTTCTTCAATCTGCACACATGAGACTCCCTGTCATGTGTCTCAAAACCAAGTGGTTGTTCTACATATACTTCCTCTTCCACTACACCATTCAAGAAATCATTCTTGACATCCATTTGGTACATCTTCCATTTCATTACTACAGCCAAAGAAAGTACTGATCTAATGGAAGTGTATCTAGCTACAGGTGCAAAGGTTTCTTCATAATCTATTCCTTCTTTCTAAGAGAAATCCCGAGCCACAAATCTTGCTTTATATTTTTCAATGCTACTGTTTGCAGCATGCTTGATCTTATAGATCCATTTGGAAGTTACAACTGACTTCCCTTCTGGTCTTGGGACAACATCCCAAACATCATTCTTCATGATTGATTGATATTCTTCGATCATAGCATCCCTCCATTCTTTCCATTCTGCTGCTTCTTCATAACTTGAAGGTTCTTTATCAATGAAATCACATAGTAAAGCTACATACCCAGAGCAGGATCTAGTCCTCTTTCTTTCTCTGTGATTCTCTTCTAGAGCCCCATATCTTTCCGCACCATGGATAATTTCACGTACCCAAGCATGTTTCCTCTTATGAGGATTCTTCTCTAGAGGTGGATCTACAGATCTTTGTGTTTCTTCAAATTCTCGATCTTCTTCTTGAGTTTCTTCATTCATGGTTGTATCATGAATTCTGGGTGCTTCTGCTTCTTCAGATTTTTCAGCGGGTCTCTTTCTAGATTTGTTGTAAGCTGTGTCTTCATCAAATATCACATCCCTGCTGATTTCAATATTATTGTATCCTAGGAAATATATTCTGTAAGCCTTCAAGCTTTCAGAGTATCCCACAAATATACCCTTCTTTCCTGAAGGATCTAATTTTGTTCTCTTCTCTTTTGGAATGTGTATGTACACAGGACAACCAAATATTCTGAGATGGCTGAATTTTGGTTTCTTTCCGGAGAAGACTTCTTCAGGAGTCTTGTTCTTCAGTACTCTATTTGGAGTACGGTTCTGTACATACACTGTTGTTCTGGCAGCTTCTGCCCAAAGATGCATAGGAAGATCTTGATCATGAAGCATTTCTCTTGTGGCTTCCATGATAGTTCTATTCTTCCTTCCTGCAATCCCATTCTGTTGTGGATTATAAGGGGTGGACAACTCCCTCCTAATCCTTGAATCTTTGCATAGCTCTTTGAATTCATTTGAAGTGAATTCTCCACTATTATCTGATCGAAAGGTCTTGATCTTCTTTTTAGTGTGAGTGTCGATCAAGGATTTGAATTCCTTGAACCTGCTGAATACTTCGTCTTTGTTCTTCATGAAGTAAACCCATGTCTTCCTAGAAAAGTCATCAATAAAAGAAGCATAATGTGCATACCTACTTAGTGAGTTTGATGACATAGGACCGCATACATTGGAGTGGATGATTTCCAAGATTCCTTTTGCTTTTCTTTTGCTGCTTGGAAATGTCTTCTTTGTATTCCTTCCTTTCGCACATCCTTTGCAGACCCCATCATGTTTTGCTTGGATTTCTGGAAGACCTTCAACAGCTTTGCTTGCAATAGTTAGTGCTATGTAATGCACATGTGCAAGCCTTCTATGCCAAATTTCACTTGGATCTACTTTGTCATGGACCAAGGCTTGTTATGGATGGCCCTTTAATTTGTACAATCCTTCTTCTTGTTCTCCAATCACCACTGCATCATCGATAGTCTTTCCTTCTAGCCACATGATGACTTGACCATCTATGAATGTGACCCTCATTTGTTTTGCATCTAATGCAGATATGGAGAGGAGGTTCTTCTTGAGTCCTGGCATAAACAATACTTCCTTCATTGTCAGATACTTTCCAGAGTCTAGCTTATAGGAAGATTTCCCACTACCTTTTATTAGATATTGGTAGTCATCTCCTAGCTTCACCTTGTGAGGTGATTCATGTTCTGACAGTCTCACAAAGGATTCCTTGAATCCTGACATATGTTTGGAAGCCCCACTATCTATGATCCAATCATTGCTTCCATGAGTAATCTTTCCTATGAGAGAAGAAATCAAAACATATTCATCCGCACTTGAAGAATCTTCACTTTCATATCTGGTTCTTTTCTTCGATGGTTCATCATCCTCTGCAGCATGAGCATGATGTCTTCTTTTGTTGTTCCCTTTCTTATTATGTTTCTTAGGAAAATTTCTTGCATAATGTCCTATTTCATCACATGTATAACATATGATCCTAGACAAATATTTTCTTTGTGAGAGTGCTTACCTCTGGAGTGATGAGATCTTCTTTTGGTTGACTTGGAGTGTACCGTGAGAGCTTAATCTTCACTTCCCATATTTTCTTCTCGAGCTACTATCTATGCTTCTTCTTGAGAGCACTCTTCCAATAGTCTGCTGAACTTGACTAACTTCTTTCTAGCACATATCCCTTGAATAAAAGAGTCCCATGATCTAGGGAGACCATTCAAGGTAGTCGTCACAATCTCTGCATTTTCCATTTCTTCATCTAATGCTTCCAGTTTTTCCTTGATCTGAGAAACTCTTGTGAAGTAAGACTGGATTGTTTCTGCATTTTGAATATTCACATTCTTCAGTTGGTTTCTCAGATTCATCTTCCGGTTTATGTTCTTCCCTTCAAAAAATTTGGTTAGGGCATTAAACATAGCTTTAGGTGTCTTTAGGGAGGACACATGTGGTATGAGATGATCCTTGATAGAATCCACAATGATTCTCTTTTCCATAACCAACTTCTTCTTATGCAAGGCCTTAGCCTCATCTCCCTCTGTAACTGGAACCTCCTCATGGATGTAGGAGTCCAACTCATTCTCTTCCAGGACCAGGGAGATCCTATACTTCCAGGCTCAAAATTTATCAGCTCCCTGAAGCTTTTCATAAAGCTTGGTATGATGAGACATATTAACTGATAACCTCAAATGGAAATACAAAAGATTTAGATCTTACCAGGTCAAGATGTTGGATTTGGATTCGGAGCTGAAATCTTGCAGTACTGGATCACGAGCAAATTAGGGTTTTGATTTTCTGGAGTTTTGTCCAACCAAATGCTTTGAAATTGATCCCTAACTTTGATTTTGGGGAGGAGATCAATCTAGGCCCGGGCTCACTGAAAAATTCCTCTTCTGTGAAAATCCCTACTTTTAGGTAGTAGTGTCGATTCCAAAACTAAAAAACATCAGAATTGGATTCTGCTTCAACAGAAAGATGCACCCTAGGGAGGAGAGTTATTCCAACCTTATTTTGCTGAAAATCTATGCAAAGATATCCACAAAGTAGGAATCCCTAGTTCCCACAGTTGCATAGTGTCTTCTTCTCAGGTTAGCTCTGATACCATGTTAGTTTTTCAACATTAAGCTAGCATTATTAGGATATTTAACTGAGAGAATAACAAGTACATCAATCAAACACACGAGACAATGAACACAATGTTTTTCCTCTGGGAAACCATAAATGGAGAAAACCTTGCAACTTCCTCAGAGATAGAGTCAGCACAAAAGATAAAACCCCAAAACAATAAGATGATCTCCCGATAGTAGTAACATCTTTCTTCTTTCCCCTAGTGTCTTTCTCTTCCTCATCTATGTGATGCAACTGAGTGTGGATGAGTGTGTGCTAAATAGAGAAGTCACCTCTCTATTTATACTAATTCCTGATATGACTAAAACCCTACTAGGGCCAACTTCACTAGGTGAGTCTAATAACCCTAGTGCCCTGGAACTGCGGGTACTTTAACCCTTAGACAATAGGAGGGTTATCCATAATGACTTGACATGACTTGTTTACATTATAGATCTTCCCGATCCGAACATCGAGGCATGACATGACATAATAACATCCCGGAATAAACATCGGGTTACAATAGATAAGAAATAAAAGTGAATACATTCTGAAGCTACAATTACATCAACAGTTCTCCAGGAAATAATTTTCCTCCTCTTCATACTCATATTATTTAGAAAAAGGTCACCAGGAAGTAAACCTTCCAGACTATCATCATTATATAGAGAATGAGTAGGAGTTTCATCATGCACATTACAATTTTCATCATAAGTTTCATTATAAGCTTATGTAATGGTTTCATCCTAAGGTATATCTGGACTACAAATGTGATCAACATCACTGAAATAATCATGAAATCATTCCCAATCATCAATATTCTTCATTGATGTTACATGAGGATGGTATTCAACAAAATTTTCAAATAATGGATCTTCATACATGAACTCAATGGAATCATCATGGATTTCTTCTTCATTGTGATCTCTTGGAGGTAGTACCCAATACCTATCATTTCCTATCCTTATGAGACAAAGTAATTTAGGGTCTTCCTCATGATACTTTATTCGAGGCAAGGAAGCGAAAAGGAACCCTTCCAGGAACTTGTGTAAATCTTCCATGTCATTATATCCTATATGCTATTGCCTCAAGAACATTTTGAGGAAGATTTAAAGGGAAGTAATACCTTTATTTTGCATACCATTGGGATACCATTCACAAGCATTTACTCATAGAGTACTACCAAACATATCCATCATATTATCTTCATACAAAACATTGAAGTCAACCAAAATTTTAAGAAAATATATGACATGTTGGACCTCTGTATGCTTATTTCCCAAAAATATATGTAGATGATTAGATATATATTCACCATTATGATAATTAGAGAATATTGGGATGTTTGAGAAGCTGAATGAAGGATATTCACTGTAAATCCAAGGTCTTTCCTCATCCAAGATTTTTACTCAATAGCAATAATTTGATATAACCACAAAGCTATCAAAAAAGTGAGTTTCAAATTTTACTATTTGCTTGGGCTCATCTACACACAATCAATCTCAAAAAAAAATGTGAGAAACAAGGGTTTTATCCCTTCAATGGAGTCGCCGTGTGAAAATAAAAATATGCATCATAAATCTTTCACAAAAAAAAAATTATTTTTGTTTTTCTTTGTATAAAGGAAAAAGGTGTGTGGAGTATCCATACAAAGAATCAAAGATCTACTCTAATAATTCATCAAACAAAGAAAAAGTGAAAAAGAAAGAAAGAAAAAAGTCATAACCTAGGAATAGAAATATTTATCCCCGACAATGGAGCCAAAAAGTGTTTCCGCCTTTAACACACTTGGGGGTTAAGTGTAGCAAAAATATTCAAGCTACTAGGTGTGTCCTTAGGGGCAAATATCGATTCAAGTATTGTCACATGATCTTGAATCCTCCGTTTAGGAAAAACTCCTTAAGAAGCCAAGGGGGGTGGTCCCTAAGAAAGAGTTGTCTAAGTCTCTTAAGTTTTAGTAGTTAATGATGGAAGTAAGTTGATTATGAGTTTTTTGAAGTAAAATTACTGAGACAATATTGTTTTCAAACTTAAATAAATATTCACCAGTATGACATCAACACATAAGCAAGATTGAAATAATTGTAAATGAGATGAGTTCGAATGGATTCAAAGTAAAATAATGTTGTTGAAATGAAATGTTTTTGTTGATGTATTTGTAACTTTGGAATGTATTCACTTGTATATCTTATGTATTATACCCCAATGTTTCTATCTTGAAGTATCTGTAATGTAATTGAGTCATGTCATACCCCGATGTTACTATCGGGAGATTCAATAATGTAAATAATTCATGTAAATTCATAGAGGGTAACCCTCCCTATTGTTCAAGGGTTAAATTCCCCACAGTTGTGGGTCCCTAGGGTTATTAGACTCTCCTAGAGAAGTCGGCCCTAGTGAGTTATTGTCAAGTCAGGAATTAGTATAAATAGAGAGTGAGCCTCCCTAATTTTCCCTGGAACCAAAAAACCAGCATTGCAAAAGATCGGCTCCATATCCAGTTTTTCAGCTTCTCAAATTGGTAAGATCCAAATATTTTGTATTTCCATTTGAGGTTCTCAGTTAATATGTCTCACCACACCAAGCTTGGTGAAAATATTGAGGGATTTGATAACTTCCGAGCCTGGAAGTATAGGATCTCCCTGGTCCTGGAAGAAAATGAGTTGGAATCTTACATCAGTGAAGAGGTTCCAGTTCCAGGGGGAGATGAGGCTAAGGCCTTACAAAAAAATAGATTGGTCATGGCTAAGAGGATTATTTCTGATTCAATAAAGGATCACCTCATACCACAGGTGTCCTCCCTAAAGACACCTAAGGCAATGTTTGATGCCCTGACCAAACTATTTGAAGGAAATAACATAAACCGAAAGATGACTTTGAGGAATCAATTGAAGAGTGTGAAGATCCAGAATGCAAAGACCATACAGTCTTACTTTACAAGGGTCTCCAAGATCAAAGAACAACTTAAAACAGTGGATGAAGAAGTAGAGAATGCATAAATTATGATGACTACCTTGAATGGTGTCCCTAAGTCATGGGACTCTTTCATTCAAGGGATCTGTGCTAGAAGAAATCTAGTCACCTTCAGTAGACTGTAGGAGGAATTCTCATAATAAGAAGCTCGAATAGTAGCCCGAGAAGAAAATATGGGAAGTGAAGATCAAGCTCTCACAATACACTCCAAGAAAAATAGAAGGGACTATCATCATTCTAAAGGTAAGCATCCTCACTCCAGAAAAACTCAACTCATAAGTTTTACTTATGATGAGATAGGACACTATGCCAAAAATTGTCCTAGAAACAAAATAAACTCCCACAAGAAGAAGGACTACAAGAGAAGACATCATGCTCATACTGCAAAGGATGATGAACCTTCCAAGAAGAGAGTCAGACAAGAAAGTGAAGATTCTTCAAGTGATGAAGAATATGTTTTGATTTCTTCTCTCACGGGAACTACCACAGATGGAAGAAATGATTGGCTTATAGACACTGGGGCTTCCAAACATATGACGGGATTCAAAGAATCATTTGCAAAACTATCAGAACATGAGTCACCCCACAAGGTGAAACTTAGGGATGACTACCAATATCCAATAAAAGGTAGTGGTGAATCCTCCTACAAGCTAGACTCTGGAAAGTCTATAAAGATGAAGGATGTCTTGTTTGTACCAAGACTAAAGAAGAACCTCCTCTCCATCTCTGCATTGGATGCAAATGGCATGATGGTTGCATTTGTAGATGGATAAGTCCTTATGTGGCCAAAGGGAAAGACTATACATGATGCAATTGTGATTGGAGAGCAAGAGGGAGGATTATACAAGCTAAAGGGCCTGTTATCACTAAATTCAACTCTCGACTACAAGAGAGCCAAGCTTAGAGAAATCTTAAAATTGTTGAATGGATGATTAGGTTTGACAGCTCATTTGCAAATGAATATCACAGAGATCTGGAAAATATATAGCATATATACCAAACAGAGAATGCATAAACAAAATGAACAAAAGTAAAGAGTTATGCGCATGAACTTATGTAGGGAAAGAACCAGCTCTATCTCAGATCATTGAAAAACATGCAGCTGAAACATAAGAATTCTAGTACATATGAAGAGGAACATACACTGAACAAAATTATGAACAACATGCAGTATTTATCACTTCAAATTAAGAAAAAAATAGGTTCAATCATACATAATCACTGCAAAGCATCTTTAATAACCCAAGAAATATAATACATGCCTCTTCCAATACAGTCTCAGCCCTTGGCTGGAAATCTCTCTCATTTACATTCGAAAAGATTAAATATATATACCTTACAATAAACCAACTGTGCAGGTATTAGGAATAACATTCTAACAATAAACTAATTCTAAATGAAATCTAAGATATGTCACAAGAAACAAGGGCTTGCTAAAACTGCTTCCTCAAATCCAGATTTTGTCCACCTTCTAAGTTCCACCTGTATCATCGAAAACTTGAATATTGAGTTCAAATTCCTTCAAATCTAGAAACAATGCTCTATTCATTGATTTTCATCCTTGAGAGTTTCAAATGACACTCGAAAATACTCATCGAATCCCTAAAAATATGGATATAGATTGAGAATCACTTGAAATGTGCGAGCATTTAACTTAAAGGCTAAAACTTGTATGTCCCATTGCCACCTATTCTTCAAATCTGAGATTTAATATCAAACAATAGATACTCTACCACCTTGATTTACTCTTCCATTTATCACTTTATTGTTATGGGTTTCCCTGGCTTCTTTTTACGCATTGAATTATGTAGAATATCCTCCAGAATATCAAGCGCCATGGGCACGTCCTTCTTTAAAACCTTGGCATAATATGTAGTCTTCTCCCTGGATGCATAGGAATTCAAATGCCTGCCCATATTCTCGATCTCAAAAAATGGTGAACCATGAAAATTAATCAAAACATATACAAAGGAGTGTCAAGCATCTGCACAAATGTTCCGATCCAATATTTAAGTATTGATACAAACTATGGACAGCAATAACACTCTGGAGGAACAATAACAGAATGCTTCTATCAACTATGATGAAAGTATACAATGATAAAAGTGGCATTATCTACACTACTTTTTCGAAATGCTTCATCTGTAAGTCTTTTTTTAGCATGTTCTGGATCCTCAATAAATTGAATCATAGCAACAGATTCCTGACTAGAAACAACATCCCATAATATGTCACTTGCCATGATGAAAAAATTCAATGCCATCGTTAATCATCTCTTCCTGAATTTTTGGTACAACTACAACATATTGCTTTAAAATATTGTCCCCAAATTCCTGTGAGACAACAAGTACACCTACAACGTGCCATGGACTATCCCACATGACAAATCCTCCAGCATCCTCTCCTCCAAAACTTTGACAGACCATTTTTTGGTACCTTTGAAGAAGAATACAAGGAAGTAAGTGTAGCATTTGTGGTATCCCAAGGCTAACTGACAAATAACAATTAGATTTTTTATTTAATATTTATCTATCATTTTTTATGCATATTACGAGCTAAATGATGATATCAACACTTGGGCGATCTCTTCCACAACTCTGAATTGAAGTATATTGTTAGTGGAAATTTGTCATTTTCACAAATTCTTGGACAGAGCATAAGCATTTGAATTTAACCTGTGGGATCAATTGAGAGCCACCTTAGATGAAACCATTCAGTGTGCTACTAGAAACTTATAACTTTTGAAGGAGGTTTATTCTAGTGACAACATCTGGCTCTATTTGGGATGGATACTTTCTTGCAAGGTTCCAAGAACCTAGTAGTTCCAATGGCCTTTTTTATTGGGCTGGAGTCTACCGATATACGGTAAATCAACATACTGAAAACCAAACTATTTTTCTGCATTGCTTAACTGAAAACAAATCCACTGAATACACTATAAAATAAATGCTCGAAAAGCGAGCTTATTTATTTACACTATTCATAAAATAAATGCTCGAAAAACTTTTTTCAAACATAGGAAAACTTTCAATATAACCAATCCAGAAGTTTATGAATTAGTTGATATTTGCTTCCATCTCTGAGCATACAAAAGATTGAAAAAACTCGAAAGCACAAAAACATATGATTGAAGAAACCATACCCACATATTTGAAATTATATGCTTAAAGACACAAGACTTATCACTCTGCTTTGCTTCCATGTAACTTGCTATAGAATCATAGAAATTGTTAGAAGAAGCAAATCGAGAACAGGTAACTACCACATCTTCTTTTTTATGTGAAATCACTGCTTGATAGATGACATCAAATTTCTTTTCCTGGATTGTTGGAGATGAAAGAGAAGAAAATTGAAAATTACCTCCTTGGTCTCTGAAATATCCAATAGAGACAACTAAATTTGGTTTAATATTTTCTTAAAACTCTTTGTCTAAAATAGAGGATATGGGCTTTCTGCTTTCCAAAGATTGCTGCTCAAAAAGTCACACTATACACTGATTTGGTGGTCGAACATCATCACTCTCACTATCCTCGTAAATGTCATACATAGGTCCGTTGCTGAAGCTTTCTGTAAATACTGATTCAAAAGGTCGTTCTTCCAATTCATCTGAGTATTCATCATATATAATATTACTGCTTAAACTTTCAATAGGTGCTGAAACATATATCTTTTCCTCTCCATTATCTCTCTTTTCAAACCTCTAAAAAATTGAAGTCATTGGCTTTTCAAACTGCTTTTCGACCTTTTATGCATGAGAAAGTATAGTGGACAAATCTAACTCCTCATCATTTCCCTTAATACCTGGCTCAGATTCATATTCATGATAGAAAGGTTGATTTGAAAAGGCATTAGCATGATCTTCCTCATTATTACCATTTTTTTCATCTAAATTTGAAGTGACAGGTATATAAGGAGAAACAAAATCCTCTTGTTGTAAAACAGAGTTATGAAAAAATACAGTAGGCAATAAATTATATTCTTCCTTCCAAGCCTTATCATCCTACTGATCTGAATTTGAAGTAGTAGCATTCTCAATTACATAATCATGGATTTTACTATCAACTATAAGTTGTGAATCTTCCTCAGAAGTAGCCATAGAAAATATTTCACCCTCATCATGCAATTCATATTCCTCACAACAATTTTCAAATAAAAACTCAGCTGGAAAGTACCTTTTACAGTGCTTATGGAATACTGTGTGGAAATCCTTCTAGAATGAAATGCTGGAATGAGGTAATGAGAAATACCATTCACGTGCATCACCATCCAATGAATACATGAACATCTTCATACGAACATCCTTGTGTTGTAGATCTAGCAGATTCATGCATTCATGGAACTTGATGAGATGATCAGCAGGATTATCTTCTCTTCTTTCTCTGAAGATAGGCAGAAATTATCCACATTCTGTCATACTCAATACTAGATGTGGGAAACCAGGAAATGTAGAAAAATCAAGAGGTGCAAACCTTCGAGCCACAATGGCCTTCATTCGATCCTGTGATGGCATTTTGGATCCTCAACAAATGGAGTCACCTCGGGATTCTTTGGAGTTGACTAGTGAAGAAATTTGCAGCCACTATGTCACCATCCTTTGTTCACCATCAAATTCTGGATATATTCATTGTTGTACATCCCAGGGAAGTATGTCTTTGTTCCTTCGATCCTCGGCAACGGCGCCATAAGATGCTATCACTAAACTCAACTCTCGACTGCAAGAGAGCTAAGCTTAGAGAAATCTTAAAATTGTTGAATGGATGATTAGGTTTGAGAGTTCATTTGCAAATGAATATCACAGAGATCTGGAAAATATATACCAGATATACCAAATAGAGAATGCATAAACAAAATAAACAAAGGTAAAGATTTAGGAGCATGAACTTATGTAGGGAAAGAACCAGCTCTATCTCAGATCATTGAAAAACATACAGCTGAAACATAAGAATTCTTGTACATATGAATATGACCATACACAGAACAAAATTATGAACAACATGCAGTATTTATCACTTCAAATTAATACAAAACAGTTTCAATCATACATAATCACTGTAAAGCATCTTTAATAACCCAGGAAATGTAATACATGCCTCTGCCAATACAATCTCAGCCCTCGGTTGGAACTCTCTCTCAACTACATTCGAAAAGATTAAATATATAGACCTTAAAATAAACCAATTATGCAGGTATTAGGAATAAAATTCTAACAATAAACTAAATCTAAATGAAATCTAAGATATGTCACAAGAAACAAGGGCTTGCTAAAACTACCTCCTCAAATGGAGATTTTGTCCACCTTCTCAATTCCACCTATATCATCAAAAACTTGAATGTTGAGTTCAAATGCCTTCAAATATGGAAAAAATTCTCTATTCATTGATTTTCATCCTTGAGAGTTTCAAATTCCACTCAAAAATACTTATCGATTCCCTAAAAATCTGGATATAGATTGAGAATCGCTTGAAATCTGTGAGCATTTAACTTTAAGGATGGAACTTGTATGTCCCATTGCCACCTATTCTTTAGATATGAGACTTAATATCAAACAATAGATACTCTACCACCTTAATTTACTCTTCCATTTATCAATTTACTGTTATGGGTTTCCCTGGTTGCTTTCCATGCATTGAATTCTATAGAATATCCCCCAGAATATTGAGCGCCATAGGCACGTCCTTCTTTAAAACCTTGGCATAATATGTAGTCTACTCCCTAGATGCATAGGCATTCAAATGCCTACCCATATTCTCGATCTGAAAAAATGGTGAACCATGAAAATTAATCAAAACATATACAAAGGAATGTCAAGCATGTGCACAAATGTTCTGATCCAATATTTAAGTATTGATACAAACTATGGACAGCAATGGCACTCTGGAGGAACAATAACAGAATGCTTCTATCAATTGTGATGAAAGCGTACAACGATACAAGTGACGTTACCTACACTGCCTTTTCGAAATGCTTCATCTATAAGTATTTTTGTAGCATGTTCTGGATCCTCAATAAGTCGAATCATAGCAATAGATTCTTGACTAGAAACAACATCCCATAATCCGTCCCTTTCCATGATGAAAAAATTTAACGCCATTGTTAATCATCTCTTCCTGAATTTCTGGTACAACTACAACATACTGCTTCAAAATATTTTCCCCAAATTCCCATGAGACAGCAAGTAAACCTACAACACACCATGTACCATCCCACATGACAAATCCTCCAGCATCCTCTCCTCCAAAACCCTGACAGACCATTTTTTGGTACCTTTGAAGAAGAATACAAGGAAGTAAGTGTAGCATTTGTGGTCTCCCAAGGCTAACTGACAAATAACAATTAGAGTTTTTCTTTAATATTCATCTATCATTTTTATGCATATGACGAGATAAATGATGATATCAACATCTGGTAGATCTCTTCCACAACTCTGAATTGAAGTATATTCTTAGTGGCAACATGTCATTTCCACGAATTCTTGGACACAACACAAGCATTTGAATTTAACCTGTGGGATCAATTGAGGGCCACCTTAGATGAAACCATTCTGTGTGTTGTCTGCAAAGGATGTGCAAAAGGAAATAACACAAAGAAGACATTTCCAAGTAGCAAGAGCAAGGCAGAACGGATCTTGGAAATCATTCACTCCGATGTATGTGGACCAATGTCATCCAGTTCATTAAGCAGGTATGTATACTATGTTTCTTTCATTGATGATTTTTCTAGGAAGACGTGGATATACTTCTTAAAGAACAAAGATGAAGTATTCGACAAGTTCAACGAATTCAAAGCCTTGATCGAGAACCACACATAAAATAATATCAAAACCTTTCGATCAGATAATGGCGGAGAATTCACATCAAATGAATTCAAAGAGTTATGCAGAGATTTAGGGATTAAGAGGGAGTTGACCACTTCATATAATCCACAACAGAATGGGGTTGCAGAAATGAAGAATAGAATGATCATGGAAGTTGCAAGGAAAATGCTTCATGATCAAGATCTTCCCATGCATCTATGGGTAGAAGCTACTAGAACAGTGGTGTATGTACAGAACCGTACTCCCCATAGAGTACCCGAGAACAAAACACTTGAATAAGTCTTCTCTGGCAAGAAACCAGAAGTCAGTCATCTCAAAATATTTGGTTTTCCAATATACATACACATTCCAAAAGAAAAGAGGACAAAGTTAGATCCTTCAGGGAAGAAGGGTATATTTGTGGGATATAGTGAAATCTTAAAGGATTATAGAATTATACTTCCCAGGATTCTAGAAGATCGACATCAACACGGATGTAACATTTGACGAAGACTCAGCTTACAACAAATCCAGAAAGAGACCTACTGAAGAACTTGAAGAAATAGAAGTACCCAGAATTCAAGGCAAAACCATGAATGATGCAACTTAAGAAGAAGACCGAGAAATAAAAGAACCAAAGGAACCTGTAGATCCACCCCAAGAGAAGAATCATCACAAGAGGAAACCTGCATGGGTACGAGAGGCTATCCAAGGTGCAGAAAGATATGTGGCTCTAGAAGAGATACTGTTATACCCAAATCCGATCACCACCATGTGATAAGACATTTTGACTTACATGTTTTCCCTTAATCCCAGCACTTAGAGTGGAAACCCATGTTGTTTGTCAATTCTACATGAAAAAACTACGCATCATGTTTTCCATGTGGCCCATGAGCAGTACATTGCTTGCATCACCTGTATCCTATTTTCCATAAGTGGTGCCACTTCCTGTGACCTTTGGTCAATAATCATTTCTCATCTAAACCGCTCTGTCATAAGAGAAGAAAAGCAGTACCCTGGGTAAAATGGGAAAAAGAGAAGTTTCTCGGGGCTTCTAGATCATGAGTCTCATGTCATCCCTTATCCCTATCATTGTGGGTTAGTTGAGCTTGATATCCCCCATCATAGGATCTTAGAGGCCACCTCATCCACAAATCTCTCAACTATTCCTATCCATTGAGCCTTATAAATACAAGCTCATGTCCATAGTTGAGGGGGAGAACTATAGAGGTATTGGTATGCTATTGGATTGACCACTTAGCCCAAGCCATTGGAGAGCATAGAGAGAAAATTTGGAGCTTATGGGGATGAATTGTTTGTCTCGTGGAGATGCTTTTCGATACTAAGGCAATGGTTGTAAGCTTCCCCATACATATTTAATGCAAAGCTGATTTTCGTCCCACATTACTGTTGTTTTGATTTCACATGTACATGTTGTTAGATTCCTTAGTCACTAACATGGATACGTAGATTATTTTTTGGTAGTTTTTATGTGTTTTCATGTTTGATCTATTTGTAGGTACATAGGTTCACTATCGAAGCAACATTCTAGGTTTCTATGACATCCAGGGAAGGTCTTCATCCTTTGTCACTCACTCATTTGTTCTGTACCTGAACCATTCAGACAAGAGGAACCACTTATGTCCGCAGAAGGTGAAATATTCTTGATTACAAATTTGGTGACTCTGCTGGGGATTGATACATATATCAGTTGATATGATCTTCCTCAATTCTTGAACTCTTGTCCGAATCCAGGCTCCATATCCAACTCTCTCCAGTCAGATCTGCTATCTGAATCAGTGAATGTTTGTTTGAAACTTTCGGACTCTGTTCAAATCTGAAGTATTTCACCTTTTTATGCTCTTTTTTACTGTCAATCCATCAATTTTTACCTTTATTTGATCTTTTTCTAACTTGATTTGTCGTTCTCCTTTGTATTTTGGATCTATAAAGGGAACTGCTCTTATGCTGTTGGAAAGCAGCGATGCCACCACCTGAAACCTATTAGCAGCATGCGTTTCCACCGCCTGATTCCTGTTATCTAGAAGCGGTGCTTGTCCAGAACCGCTCTGTTAAGACCCCTCCAGTGTGATGCCAGGTAGGCCTTATTCCAAGACTACTTTTTCTAATTATTTGCAAAAAAATTGAGTTGATTTTCTTGCAGCCTTGCACTGTCAGGCTTGTGTGTTAGAATCTAATGCTTATGGTTTGAAATTTTGTGGTAAAAGATCGGTTTGATTGAAGAATTCAAAAGCTAGATTAGGATTGTTGATTGTCCATTTTCTTCTGTACTTGTTGGTTGTCTTTGTGAAAGGATTTATTTTTTGAAAGCTTAGCTGTTAGTGAGCTCTCTTTTCATTTCTGTTATATAGACTAAAAGAAAATTGTTTAATTAGCATCTTGATTTAATTTTTTGTTCCCATAGAAGACTTCGTTTTGCTTGTTTAAAAAGAAATTTTTTTACTGAGATTATGTCATCGTCATTAGTGAGCATAAGACATTGGATCTCTTATTGGCCTCACAAGATTTCAGGTTCTGTATGTTTGTTTGTCTCTTTTGCATTTATACTATCTCATCAAAATAAAAAAAAATATTATAGTTTTCAGTTAGATCTATCTATGCTTTAAGAAAAATTGAAAAATAGAGTGCATATGCATATAGTGTGCTTCTCATTTTTATTTTAAGAAAAGAGACTCCTCCTGTCGTGTCCCCGACCCTCCGACCGGGAAAGAGGACGCTACTAACACCAATACAAAATGGGCAACAGCCCCCATGAACACGAACAAGCTTCAATGCTGATATTAAAAACTTCACATAATGCATACTAAGATGCATAAAACATTCAACGATACACAGTTACTCAACATTCAGCGGAAGCAAACATATACCTTTCAGCATTTAACATGTTCATCATAATTCATGGAATAGTAGATATAATTGCAGAGATGAAATAGTCAGCAGTACTTATCTTTTAATGAAGAACTCGCCCCACAACAAGCTATGCTGCTGCAACGTTCCACCCAACCATAGGCCAGAGTGCTCATCAATCTCTCAGCAACACTACCACCCCCAAGCTGGGCATGATTCCTCAAGGAATAAGGGTCAATGAATGATTACACATAGCCAAGGTTTGCCAATCAGCCAAACCCACATAGTAGGGTTTTACTAGGCCATCAAGGAGCAAGGATAGGCTAAATTCCAAGCTGGTGGCCTCAACACCAACTTCTCAAGCATAACCAGCCTCTAATCCCACTCTCAATAGTTTGAATACCAACCACTGCATACCGCATCAAAAAAACCCCTTCAAAGCTCTGTGAAGAAGGAAAATACAACTGAATGACAATCCCAACCACGAGGCAAAACACAGCTCAAGACACAAGACAACTCAGAGATATTCTTGGCCCTAGAGTGGCCAAAACAACTCAACAGCAACCCAAAACGAGGGTACATCAACAGCCACAACCCACAATGAAAACTATGGCAACCTTACATAGTCCGCAGTTGGGGAAGAAGCAAAACTCCCACCATAGACATGGGAAACTCAGCCAACAGATGTGGCAATCAACAGCCAACCCAACATCCAAGCACCCACAGCACATAATTCCTCAATGCAAACGCTGAAGAAAGTGACGCAGACAGAAATGGGGAAGAACAACTCTCAACCTGTGTGCAAAGGGGAAAAAGATGTAGCCCAGGAAAAACATGGAAGAAACCCACACACAGTCCAAAATGGAAGAAGAAATCAGACTCTCAACAGCATCCAAAAATCAGGGGAAGAACGACAGCAACCCAAATCGTGGGCTAAACCAACAGCAAGCCCGAATCGTGGATGAAGACCATGGTTATTTCACATACACAGCAGAAAATTGTGCCCTTGAGGCCGCTCTTCCAGCTCGTCAGCTCCGCGTGAGGAAGATGAACCAGCCTCCTCCTGCACGTCTCTGTGTGAGAGTGAACAGGCAATGGAGAGAATGAATGAAGGGCGCCCCCATTCTTCTTCCCATCGCGAGGTGAAGAGGAGAGTCTGCTGGTGGAGTGGGCACGTGGGCAAGGACTAACATCCCTGCCACAGCCACCACTACTCAGCAATAACTACCTCAACTACTCAACATATATTTTAATGGTGTTGGATGAGACAAGGGAAGATGACACATGGCTTCCCCCCCCCATAGACAAAGGTTTGACATCCCCCACACCCTTATCCTTTGGAATCATGCCCTTTTAATTTTAACGTTGCACTATCGTAGCTGGTTGTGGGTTTATTTTTTATTCATGTGCATGTTTACATGATGCCAACTATAATGTGCCGGATAGCATGATATACCATCGGCAACTATCCCCATTGCCAAAACATACACAACCAAATCGATGGTGGGGCTTTTGCCTTTAGCTCCTCACCATGATTAATTACATTATATACATCATGCAAACGGGGTCAAAATCGGGGTGTTACATTCCCCTCCCCCTTGGAATAACATCGTCCTCGGTGTTTCAATACATAGGAATACATATACAATACATATACAATTGCACATCAAAATTTCAAAATTTTACAAATCTATCCCACGTTCAATTATTTACTTTGAACGTTCAAGACCAAGCCCCTCATCTTCCATGAACTTCTCCTGCTAGTGTTCAGCTCTCAGCATATCCCAAAGTCTAGCAACTTTGAGGCTATTGCCCTCATCATGTTCCCTCATTGGGCAGTCCCAGTGTAAATGATGTCCTTCGCATTCCCAGCATTTCACTGGCTACTTCATCTTTACCTGCTCAATTTATTTTTAGTCTTCATGCCTAGACCATTTCTTATTGGGTCGCTTGGACGAATGTCCCATCACTGATCCACCTTCCTTTCTTTTTCCGATTGCTCCCAGAAGGCCTTTCACCTCCCTTTGCAAACCAATAGAGTCTTGCAAAATTTGGTGGTTCATTTCATTTTGCCTTTTCTGTATCTTGAGCATCTCCCCAAGATTTTCTTGGGTCTTGGCAATCATTTGAAGGAGACTTCCAGCTAATTCCAACAACTTTTGATATGTTTCCATGATCAATGTGCACCACCAGGTATCACTTTTCTCACCTGTGAAATGCACCATTGAAATTCTGTCAGACCAAGCATAATATAGACATTAAAATCAGTCAGTTAATTACCCAATTGGCATGACATTCCAAGCCTCATCAAGTAGACTTTCATATTTTTCATGCCTTCCCAATAGGCACACGAGCTTATTCATGTCCATTCTTGGGCAAGGAATTAACTATTCCAGCATTCACAAACTACTTTAAGCAAATACACACATTCCATCTTCAGTCATACATGCATTCAACAATCTTTTGTTTTCACAATGCATAAATATATATATATATATAATTAAAAGGGTAAGAGAGAGAAGCAAGAGTTTTTCCCCTCTTTGTTTCATTCCATCTTGGAACCCACACCACCGTTGTGGCTTTTCATGCTCTCATCCTCTTTCACTTCACCGTGAATGCTGGACCAATCCTTCTTGGTCATGACACTTAGTGTCTCCGGTCTATTCCAGACCTCTAAACCATGGAGTCTCTCCACATGGTTTATCTCGGCTGCTAGGAACTTCACAGTCTCACTAGCACCTTTTTCATTGCCACTCATTCTGAGCTTTCCGGGACAGTCACATGTCCACATGCACCCATAGGATCCTCTCATAGTCCTCGCTCCCAGCGATACCTATATCCAAACATTGAATAGATTCACATGTTTAGTTTATTCTCATCGGTTTTATCTCTAGAACAAGAGCTTAAAACATCATAACCAAATCATATACACATGTATAATCATAAGCAAAATAATCCAATACTTATCTGTATTGTGTGTTTCCTCGTTGGTCCACAGGATCCTGCTTCGATTTGCAAGCCTTGGGATCGCCTATGGACTTGGATGTTAGGTCAGCATGCCGACTGCTCCACAACATCAAATAATTAATGTCCAGCCAGTACACCCTCATGTCAACTGGGCTTGGAACTTTACCATGACCATTTCCAGGTCCAGGATCTACTATGGATCCCCAGGAATATAACAACCCAACATACACTTATACCAACATACACTTATATCAACAATAATGCACACTAATGTCAACAATAACCCTTACTCTGCAACCCCTCAAAACAACCGTTTACCTTTTACCTTTAGGCTGCAACACCCAACTGCATCTATTTAGCCTGTCAACACAAGCAATATAAGCAAACTCAGTGTTATTGCTCTAAAACTATAATCATATTTCATATCATTCACTATCAAGTATTGAGACACTAGGAATGCGTCCACTCCCTAGGGTGTAATCAATATTGAAAACCCTTTCATGATCCAACATCGGGAAAGTGTGCACCCCTTTGCGATGTGTGCCATGTAGGCCCTATTCATACTCAAGCAATCGGTCATAATGGAAATAAAATCAAAACATGTTCTGCATATGGAATTTAATAATTTGACATGAATATTCTTAGCAAGGGTCATAGAACACTTACCATTTGCCGACGTAGTATTCCTTCGTTAAGGAGGAATGGTGGCTCCCTTCTCTGAGTTGACAGTCCCTCAGTTAGCCATCCCAACTCCTTTTTACATTTCATATCCACACATGTCTTACCGACAAAATCTATACCATCTCACTCATGTTTCTTACCAAACATGTAGTGCAGATGAGACATTTTTCAAAATGTCCAATGGAGTTTCACCCGAAACCCATTTCCAAGATAAGGGAAAACCTTCCCATGAAGTTTGGCTCCTGCAGGCCATCACACATGATCCTCCTGCATTGTGTACCCCTGGCACATTCATCAAATAGCCAAACAGTCAATCATTATCTGATAATATAATCCAAATTGATTGTTCCATAACCAAGCAATGACATCAGTAATTAAATTCAATAAGAATTTGCAACTCTGTCTACTACAGAAATTGATTTGCTTAGCAATGAGGTGATCCTCATTTGTGGGTCTCTTGTAAGTAGCACTACTATGCCCATTATAATTTTATGCTTACTAGCATAATATGAATACCCACTTACAATGTGTCCTCCTGAAACAATTCTATGCAAGCCAATAGTGATTAGTAGTCATCAGCAATTTCTTAAATCCGAAATTCACAATTCAAATTTAACAACCCATTATGCATACCAACTATTCTCATAGTCATGAGACTCTTCTCATAAGGCTTGGCTCTTTCACATGGTAGATTCCAGCATTTGTCATGGTATTACTCTCATTTCCATGCTCTAAATAATCTACCTGAAACCTGAGCTTCAATCAACCAAACACTTGTTAAGTCTGGATGCATATAACCTTTTCATTGCTACAACCATCACTGAAGAATTTTCAGAATTTATAAAATTCAAATACTTCCGGCTGTTAATCACATCAATATTACCAAAACTCATTTACTTCATGCAATCATTATCATACTAACATTTGCAAGGCATAGTCACATCATTCATGCAATTAAATGAAATGTTTAGATACTCCTTACTTCACAAGCGTATCATTTGTACCACCTTGCTCTTCCATAGATCATTTCCAGCAGCCAATTGATCATGACTATCCTCTTTATGCACTTACTATCCTGCATTCATAATAGCCTTTGAAATGGTTCCTGAATTGTCATCAATTCATCATTTCAGCCATTAGTTATTCATAATATCACATGCACTAATCTCAATGCATTCATGCAATACATCACAAAATTTTCACCTTTACTTATGCAATCAGTCACTCACACCCTTCATATGCATCTGTTCAATGCATGACTACAAGATTCATAAAAATATTTTTAATGCATATCCATTCAATGCTACCTTGCATTCATTCAAGAATGCTATGCATTCAACACACCATGCATGGCCTAACCATGACTACTTCATATAGGATGCATTACTATAATCAAGATCATCAGTACTTACTTTCCTTGGGATACTAAGCTCAATCAACATATACAGGCATAACACCTTTCTATATTCAAATATCCACATGGTATGAGGTCTCTTACCTTTACCACTCCATGGAATTTGTCATAATTAAACTCTTACCTTCATGGGTCCTACTTACACCCTTGACATGACCAATTTGGTTGGTCCTTTGTAGGAGATTGCAGAATTTTCTCACCAACTTTTGATTATGGACTGGTTGCCTCATCCCTTTCTCCGGATGATTGCTAGTCACATTTTTCAGCATCAGCAACATATTTAGCCAGGTCCATGTTGTCATTGGTTTTTCCACTAATGCCAATACCAAAGCAATAACTATCATCAGTGGTTCATTATAAATGTATAATCCTCAATATCGTATGTACGCAAAGCATGTCCTCATGCATTTTTATGTACAAAACTTATAAATATAATTATAATTAGTAAGACAGGGGTTCAGGAATTTTCCCTGTTAAAACTTTGATTTCGGCTCCCATCTTGGGTTTCCTTCTGCCATTGCGGAAATCCTTTCAACATTGACCCACCATGGCAGCCAGGTCTTCCTCTTTGTGCCACCGCTGCACCAGAAGATTGTTTGATTTCTGAACGCCATTGTTGCGGCCGAATCTTCTTTCTCATTCCGCTACTGTAGCGACTTAATCTTCCATCTCCGCCCGTCGTAGCGGCTTCGTTTTCTTCTTCCAGCTACCAACATAGCGGCTCCTATCCTTTCTTCGCCTGCCGCCATTACGGCTTGATGTTCGTCTATCACCCCTCACGGTTGCCCCCTTTACCTCTTCCTGACGCTGCCGTGACGGCTCGAAGCTTGAGCTCTAACCGCAACGACAAAAGAACCTCGAACCTCTTTCCTACTGTCGTGTCAGCACCTCGAACAAATAACCCTTTCCGCTGTTCATTTGCGATTCCAGACTTCATCGGTGATGCCAAAGGCTATCCCTCGGTGGTCAAACAGCTAACATTTTTCACCGTTTCGGATCCCCATCCATCTAAGCTTCCGAGTCCTTTATCAGCGTTGCAAAATCTATCATCGACAATCGAATCCTCTACCTGTCGGACGGCTAGTTCTCTAAGCTTCCGACACTTCGGCAGTTTGATCTTCATCTTTCATCCGACGTGTCGGCGGTTCAATCTTCTAAATTTTTCCGACGTTTCGGGCCGATCCTCCTCTAGCTTCCGACGTATCGACGAGCTGATCCTCTAATTTTCTCCGATGTGTCGGCGGTCCAATCCTCTAAATTTTTTCGACTTTTTCTGTACTTAGAAAATTTTCAGAAATTTTTCTTCTTCCTTTTGCCGCCGCATCGACTGCTCAATCAACTAAATTTATTCGACGTTTCGGCGATCTTCGGGAGATCCCTGCCGAAACTGTGGCTCTATCTTCAACTAATTTCCTTCGAAACCTTCTCTTCTCTTCTGTCGCTGCATCAACAACCTCATCTTCTATTTTTCTCCGATACTTGCTGCCGCATCGGCTGCTCAAGCAACTAACTTCCTCCACTGTTCATCGGCGATCGGATCCGCTAAGCACTACCACATCGGCGATCGAATCTTCTAACCTTTGGAAGGATAGTCCATTAGACAGCCGCAACAGTGGGTAGTGATCCCATGGCGGGTTCTACGGACCATAAATCATCGGCTGTCGGAAGCTCTATCCACTAACCATCGCCGATGGCCGTTGATTCCTAGAATTAGAAAAAATTTCAAAAATTTTCCTCTTAGTCTTCCTTTTCATCACTTGATTGGCTCCATTCCCTTCTTTCTATCGGTGAAATAGTTCCTTCCACAGCCGCAATGGTGGAACACGATCCTTGATCTTCTTCCGATCAGTGAACTAATTTTGACTGGCATAGGTAGCCTCTTCTCGTTGGAAGACTAGTGCTCTAGACTTCCGCAACGGCGGGCGCACGAACACTATCTTCTTCCAGTAGTCGATGATTTCGGCCTTAGAAAATTTTTCAAACTTTCTTCACTACGTCGGAAGTCGGAGGCCTTACCCGTTGGACGCGTAGTCATCTAGCCATCTGCAATGGCGGCCACTCGATCAACTATTTTCCTCCAACGGACGCCGAACACTTAGAAAATTTTCCACAATTTTCCTTCCAACCGTCCTCCGTCCGGTATGCTTCTGCCTAGCTCCTCCGCTACATCGGAAGTCCTTCCCACTAAGTGTTCCGATGATCCGACTGTTCCAACACTTAGACAAATTTTATGGAAGTTTCCTGTCATCATATTTTGATCTCTGCTGGGAAGAAAGAAGTCCTGCCTCTGTCACTGCATCTTGTTGGTCCATTCAGGCCCATGCTGCAACATGAGCTCTGATACCAATCTGTCACGTCCCCGACCCTCCGACCGGGAAAGAGGATGCTACTAACACCAATACAAAATGCGCAACATCCCCCATGAACACGAACATGCATCAATGATGATATTCAAAACTTAACATAATGCATACTAAGATGCATAAAACATACAAGGATACACAGTTACTCAACATTCAGGGGAAGAAAACATATACCTTTCAGCATTTAACATGTTCATCATAATTCATGGAACAATAGATATAATTACAGAGATGAAATAGTCAGCAATACTTATCTTTTAATGAAGAACTCGCCCCGCAACCAACTACGCCGCTGCAACGTTCCACCCAACCATAGGCAAGTGTGCTCATCAATCTCTCAGCAACACTGCCACCCCCGAGCTGGGCATGATTCCTCAAGGAATAAGGGTCAATGCAGGCTTACACATAGCCAAGGTTTTCCAATCAGCCAAACCCACACAGTAGGGTTTTACCAGGCCATAAAGGAGCTAGGATAGGCTAAATTCCAAGCTCGTGGCCTCAACACCAACTTCTCAAGCATAACCAGCCTCTAATCCCACTCTCAACAGTTCGAAGACCAACCACTGTATACTGCAGCAAAACAACCCCTTCACAGCTCTCTGAAGAAGGAAAAGACAACCGAGTGACAATCCCAACCACGAGGCAAAACACAGCTCAAGCCACAAGACAATTCAGATTTTTTCTCGGCCCTAGCGTGGCCAAAACAACTCAATAGCAACCCAAAACCAGGGTACATCAATAGCCACAACCCACAATGAAAACTATGGCAACCTTACACAGTCCGCAGTTGGGGAAGAAGCAAAACTCCCACCATAAACATGGGAAACTCAGCCAATGGATGTGGCAATCAACAGCCAACCCAACATCCAAGAGACCACATCACACAATTCCTCAATGCAAACGATGAAGAAAGTGACGTAGATAGAAATGGGGAAGAACAACTCTCAACCTGTGCACAAAGGGGAAAAAGACGCAGCCCAAGCAAAACATGGAAGAAACCCACACACAGTCCGAAATGGAAGAAGAAATCGGACTCTCAACAGCATCCAAAAATTAGGGGAAGAACGACAGCAACCCAAATCGCGGGTTAAACCAACAGCAAGCTCGAATCGTGGATGAAGACGACGGTTATTTCACATACACAGCAGAAAATCGTTCCCTTGAGGCCGCTCTTCCAGCTCGTTAGCTCCGCGTGAGTTAGATGAACCGGCCTCCTCCTGCACGTCCCTGCGTGAGAGTTAACAGGCAATGGAGAGAATGAATGAAGGGTTCCCCCATTCTTCTGCCCATCGCGAGGTGAAGAGGAGAGTTTGCTGGTGGAGTGGGCACATGGGCAAGGACTGACATTCCTGCCACAGCCACCACTACTCAGCAATAAATACCTCAACTACTCAGCATATATTTTAATGGTGGTGGATGAGACAAGGGAAGATGACACATGGCTTCCCCCCCCCATAGACCAAGGTTTGACATCCCCCACACCCTTATCCTTTGCAATCATGCCCTTTTCATTTTAACGTTGCACTGTCGTAGCTGGTTGTGGGTTTATTTTTAATTGATGTGCATGTTTACATGATGCCAACTATAATGTGCCGGATAGCACGATATACCATCGGCAACTATCCCCATTGCCAAAACATACACAACCAAATCGATGGTGGGGCTTTTTCGTTTATCTCCTCACCACAAATAATTACATTATATACATCATGCAAACGGGGTCAAAACCGGGGTGTTACATCCCTCCCCTTTTGATTTCTTTCAGAAAAGAGAAATGAGTTTGGAAAGTGTTGCTTGTCTTTGATTTTGTGTTCAATATTGTTGTTTTCAAATTTTTGGTTTTGAAGCAAAAGAAAATACTCTCTTTCTCTCCCATAGGTAGGCATACCACAAATGGTAAAGTGAAATATTTGCATATGCATATTGCATGGTTTTACTTTTTCTATCAAAACTCCATGCATTCACCTAACCGTCCACTTTAAAATTAACGATATTTATAGCTTAAAATTTACATAGCAATTTGAGTGATAGGTTAGAGATGTGTTCGGGTGTCGTTAAGCGTAGGAGCTGTCATTACTCATCCGCATTACATCACGAGACTCGCACTGTTCTTCCATGTACCATCAGTATATCGAATGGCCATTCACGTACCCTTGAGGTATATAGAAAGGTACTTCACGTACTCAATTGTATATCAGAAGGCCCCTTGTGTATGGTTATGCATTAGACAACACTACTACCTATTTGATCTCCCACATACCTTGCGTATATCGGGAGACCCCACTAGGATACCTTATCCATCTAAGGAAAGCCCTTTGACCGTCTTGCTTGGAGCCATACATCAAAAACAACATTTGGGGAGATTACTACACATGCACCCTTGAGGTATATCGTGAGTGGCACCTTCTTGACAATCCTGGTGAGAGACCTGGCTATATGAACCCATCTTGTCATTTTAATTTTACTTGTTTGACCTATAGATTGAGTAGGGAAATTTTTGGTGTGTTTTCTAGTTTTTGAGACCCTAGGTTAGATAGGAGATAGACAAACTGGCTGAGCTAAGACATTCATAAAGAGTACGGGGCTTGCCACCTGATTTTATTCCTATTTCAGGAGAAAATCCAATGGAAGATGTCAACCAAGGAGCTGCTACCACCTCCCAAGTGGGAGATAATGTGGTTGCAGAAAGCGGAGGACCATATCCTTCACACTCGCCTCCCTTGGCCCAACAACCTTCTTGGGGTAATACTTCATTCCCTTCTCCCATAGAAGGTCATGTTGATGATACTACCCATCCGAATTATGGTCCCAATGCTCCATTTTGGGATACCTCTATAGGACAGGCCATTGCCTCATTTGGCACCTGTTTAAACTTTTCTCAAGAAGTTTCTCCAGATGAAGAAGAATGTAGACAATACCATGATGCCATTCTCCATGCACAGGAGATTGAAAAGAAAATAGATGACATATTGGGCACACCACCATCATGTTCTACAGCTGTTCCTATGGGATATCGTTCACTTGCTGCTTCTATGAGACCCATTGAACCGATTATAGATCGCATAGTAACTCCACACAACCCGGGTCAAACTACCAACCCCACCATCTCCCATATTATGTTTTTTCCAAATATTCCCAAGTCTTCCGCACCTGGGGCTCAACCTTCAAATCCTGTTTCGTCATTACCTTCTAGTGCCGGGGGGAAACCCCAGCACAAGCTACGTTATCTGGCACCTGAATTGTATCTAGTCAAGTACGGACCTATGGTATAGAACAATCTACAGTTTATGTCCCTCCCACCCACACTAATGTGGTTAACCCCCCATCTAGTTCAGGTCATCCCTTGGGGGAACAACTTATAACCAATAAAACTTCTTGGGGTTACGGTTATATAACAAATCAAATACCTGTAGGAAACATTAATTATCCACCCAATCCTATAGGAATGCCTTATGCTAGAATTCCATATCCTAGTAATACTTTCACGCCATGGTAGCAACCTAACTGGTCCTACATGCCAGCTATGGGGGGGATACCTATACATAATGCAGGAGGTGCCAAAAGACCTCCTTATGGAGGTCCTCCCCCTGGGAGGGCTAATTGTCATGGAGGGTCTGGTGGATTTCCTCCTTATGGTCCTAATGGTCCCAGTGGTCTTGGGGGGCCTGGTGGCCTTCCTCCTAATGGCCCCGGAGGGTTTGGTGGCCCTCCTCCTAGTGGTTCCATAGGCTCTAAAGGTTTACTCCTAGTGGTCCCCCTCGTGGTGGTCATGGTGGTCCTGGTGGTCCCAATGGTCCTGGTGGTTCTAGAGGCCCTAGTGGCCCTCCTCTTGGTGGTCCTAACGGTCCTAATCTCGGAAATCAAACCCTTGTAGGCATATTTTCCAGTAGTTCTTCATCACAACAACCTGTCTATCAGTATCCTTATAGTCCTACTGGTAACTATATTCCATATCAATATTACTAGTATGTGCAACCTAACCCTTAGTTACCTTTCCTAGCAACTTTGGACTTGCCTGATTTGTCTGTTAGATTTTTATCATTCAAGCTAGCATTATGATCTTAGAATCTTTAACTAAGAGAATAACATGCATAGCAATAAAACACAAGAGACAAGAGACACAAATAATTTTGCTCTGGGAAACTGTAAAAGAGAAAAGCCCACAACTTCCTCAGAGATAGAATCAGCACCAAAAGTAAAACCCGGAAACATAAAGATAATATCCTGACAACAGTAGTCTCTCTCTTGTCCCAGCAACTTCTCCTCTCACTCATGCACCTCAATGAGTGAGTGTGTGTGTGATAAATAGAGAGGCTCACTCTCTATTATATTCTTCCGTTCACTTGAAACCCACTCCAACATGTCGGCCTCACTTAACAATTACTTACTAGAGCCGACATCTCTAGGACTAGCTAGTGCCCCACAACTTGTGGGGACTTTGCCTCCTATGACCAACAAGGAGGTTTATCATTAACACAATAGTGGGGAATATTGCCTTGACTTACAATTACTCACCTAGGTTCGACTTCTCTAGGATAGTCTAATAACCTTAGGGCCCCACAACTGTGGGGACTTTAACCCTTGACCAATAGGATGGTTACCCATAATGACTTGACATGACTTGTTTACATTATAGAAACGTCATGGAATAAACATCGGGGTATGACATGACTCAAATACATTACAGACACATCCCAAAATAAACATCGGGGTACAATACATAAGATATATGGATGAATACATTCCGAAGTTACAATTACAACAACACTCCCTCTTAACTAGGAAGGTATTCTCTCGACACAATTTATCAGCATAATTCTTCTTCTCTGTATCATCTGGATCATCATTGAGTCCTCGTCATCTTCAATTCATCTTCATCTTCAAGGTATCTTCATCTTCAAGTCATCTTCATCTTGATCTGGATCATCACTCAATCTGGATCATCATCACTGGATTTGGATCATCACTCAATCTAGATCATCATTGCTAGATCATCATCACTGGATCATCACAGGTGATATCTCATGATTCTTCTCATCACAGGAAGTTCTACAGAGCCAACCCTTTTTCATGCTGGTTGTAGGCCTAGCCTCCATGTAGGTCTTTCTTCAACGCTTATATCTGACCCTAAGTCAGAATGGCCCGCCTAGCACTTATATATGATCATGTAGGAACCAATCCTATAATCATATCAGAAAGGCACGCCCAAAACTCACATCTGACCATGTGGGAACACATCCCACAACCCTATCAGAAATGCCCAGCACTCACATCTGACCATGAGAGGAACCAATCCAGCATTCATGTCAGAAAGGCTCTGCAATTACATTCAACCATGCGAGGAACCAATCCAACATACATGTTCTAAAGGGATCTGCACTTACATCTACCCATGCGACGAACCAATCCAGCATGCATGTCAGAAGGGATCTGCACTTACATCTGTCCATGCGAGGAACCAATCCAGCATGCATGTCAGAAGGGATCTTCACTCACATCTGATCATGTAGGAACCAATCCTGCAGTCACATCAGAATGGCCCTTAGTCCTAGACTGATATTTCCTGGTAACTGACCAGGTGCTTCCATTCCAAGAATGGCAACAGCCCTTATATCCGATCAAGTGGGAACCAATCCCTCAATCACATCAGAATGGCCATGTGCTCACATCTAATCATGTAAGACTACATCTTACAGTCGTATCAGAAAGGCCCTCAGTCCTAGACTGAGTATTCCTGGTAACTGACTAGGCACCTCCATTCCAAGAATGGCAACAACCCTTATATTTGATCATGTAGGAACCAATCCTACTGTCATATCAGAATGGCTCAGCACTCATATCTGACATGGAAGGAACCAATCCTCTCACCATGATAGAATGGCTCAGCCCTTACATCTAACCATGGAAGGAATCAATCCTCTCACTATGTTAGAATGGCTCACGGACTCCTCACTTCCCCTTGGAAGGAACCTTGATATGGAGAACACCAAGCTTCTCCCTGAAGTACTCAAACTTCACTCTAGCTAATGGATTCATCAACACATCAGCTATTTGTTCATCTGTTGCAACATACTGGAGCTTCACTGCTCCTCTCTGCACCATATCCCTGATATAGTGATACTTGATCTCGATATGCTTCGACTTGTCATGGAACACTGAGTTCTCTGACAACTTCACACAATTCTGGTTGTCGCAATGTATACAAGTAGCATCCATCGGGACATCAAATAAATCAGACAGTAACTTCCTCATCCATATTGCCTTACAACTAATTGAACAAGATGTGACATACTCTGCTTCATCTATACTCAGTGCCACACAGGATTGCTTCCTGCTAAACCAATAGATCACACATGATCCCATACTAAAGAAACACCCTAAAGTGCATTGCCTGCCCAATCTGAATCAACATAACCTTCCAGGTTAATCTTTTGATTTGACTCATAATTGATCCCATAATCAGCTATACCCCTCAGATACTTTACTGTAAGCTTTGCAACCATTAGGTGAACATGTCTCAATGTGTTCACAGCAAAGCAAATATCTAGTCTCAAATTCGTCAGGTACATCAAGGACCAAATCATATGATAATACATCGTAGCATCAACCGTCTCTGATGAAGCATCACTCAATAGATTCATGTTCGATGCCATAGGTGTGGTCATGGCCTTGCATTCCATCATCCTGAACCTCTTCAGGATCTCTACTGCATACTTCCCTTGTCCACACCTCCATGCCTAGAAAATAGTGCATCGACACATAACAGGAGCATCACTAGTCTTCCACCTTCAACCTTGAAGCAAAGGTTGGAATCCACTTTACTCTCAGTAAAACCTAGAGTCATCAGTAATCTGTTCATCCTATCGTACCATGTCGAACCTTAGGATCTTTTGCAGTCACTCCCTCTGAAGCATCATACTCCCTCTATCTTCCATACTCTATGCACTGAAACATTCTATACCAGACTGACAAGTAGCTTCCTCTGCTACAGGGATGATACAATCCCACTGCAACATCACTACTCCCCCTTTCGAGGAAGATCTTTCCGAACAACACGAATATTTTCTTGAAAGTGTTCGAACTTTACTCGAGATAGAGGCTTCATCAGTACATCATCATCCAAACCATAATCATCTACATATTCAGTATGTGAATATTGAACTATCACCATCTGTATCTCCAGTATGTGAATACTGAAAGCATCATCTATATCTTCAGTATGGGAACATTGAATTCATCATCATCTATATCTTCAGTATGGGAATATTGAAACATCATCATCTCTATATTTAGTATCAAAATACTGAATCACCATCATCTGCATCTACAGTATGTAAATACTAAAACATCATCATCTGCATCTTCACTAGTTTGTAGAAAGACCAAATTTCTATGCGCTTCAATCTATCGTGGAATGCTGGGTTGTCTATCATCTATATACAACTTTGATTATCACATAGAATCACGGTAGTGTCCAACTCTAGGTTGAATAATCTTGACATCATCTTTCGAAGCCATATGGCTTCACAACTAGCTGAGCAAGCTGCTATATATTCTGCTTCAGCTATGCTTAGAGAAACACTAGACCACTTTCCGCTAAACCATGAAATCATAGTAGATCCTAGACTATAACATCCACTTGAAGTACTTTTTCTATCTGAGATATTTCTATCCCCAATATGCATCTACGTATCCATACAATCTGTACTCATGGCTACCATCATAGTATAGACCAAAATCTATAGTCCCTTTAAGATATCTCATCACATGTTTTGCAGCTACTAAGTGAACCTGTCTTGGTTGAACAAGAAATTGACTTAAGGTGTTCACAGCAAAACAAATTTCTAGTCTGGTATTTTTTAAATACATCAATGACCAAACGATCTATTTGTAGTGAGTCACATCCACTAATTCTGATGGGTCATCAACTAACAACTTCAGGTTGGAATCCATGGGAGTAGCCATGGCTTTTCATTCCAACATATTGAATCTTTTCAATATCTCTACTTCATACTTTCCTTATGAACTTTTCCATACTTCCAAACCTAGGAAATAATGCATTAACCCAAGGTCTTTCATTTCAAATTCTTCTTCTATTTTCTTCTTTCTTTCCATGATCTTTTTCTCATTCCCTTTCAAGAATAAGTCATCCACATATAATAACAGGATGACAGGTTCATCTTCTACAACCTTGAGATAAAGGTTAGGATCAGCTTTACTCTTGGTAAATCCCATGCTCGACAGGAAACTATCTATTCTTCCATACCAAGCTCTGGGAGCTTGCGTCAGGCCATAGAGGGCCTTCTTCAACTTGCATACATGCTTCCATCTATCTTCAACTTCAAATCCTTGCGACTATTCAATGTAAAACTCTTCCTCAATCATATCATTAAGGAAGGATGTTTTCACATCCATCTAGTGTAAGTCCCACTTCATCATGGATGCAAGTGCCATGATAGTTCTAATTGAAGTATACCATGCTACTGGGGAAAATGTCTCTTCATAGTCAATTCCCTCTTTCTGAGAGAAACCTCTGGCAACAAATCTTTCTTTATACTTCTCAATACTTTCATCAGCTCCATGCTTTATTTTGTATATCCATTTGGAGGATACTATACTCTTTCCTTTTGGTTTGGGAACTGTATCCCAAACATCATTCTAGTATTCTTTCATCATAACATCTTTCATGAGTTCGTCTTGTCAGGTCATCAGCATATCCTAGTCTTCTGCATTCAACCTTAAAGGTTGGAACCCACTTTACTCTTAGTAAAGTCTCGATCCATCACGAAGCTATCCATCATGTCGTACCATGTCGAACTCAGATATCCTCTGTAGTCACTCCCCCTGAAGTGGAGTATCATCTTCCCTCTTCATTTTGTACAGGTGGTTCTATGCTTGATATATACTTGTCAATAGAGTATGTCATGTCACAGTCTATTCTTTTTGAGGCAAATCATGAACCTTGCTTTGTACACTTGTTCTTGTAGATCCATATGGAAGATACTACGTACTTCCCTTTATGTCTTGAAATCATATCATATACATCATTCCTCATGATCAATTGTTACTCTTTGATCATAGCTTCTTTCATAGCATTCTTTTCTTGATGTTGAGTTATCTCTCGTACCCATGGTGGTATTCATCCTTCGAGGTGGATCTACCGCTCTATGAAGCTCTTTCTTCCGTCATGGTGTCTTTGAACCTGGCAGTTTCAGATTCATGTTTATCACTTGTTCTTCGGAACAAGTCTCATCCTTATTTTCTTATAGGAGGTTGTACAGGACCTTTCCTACAAAAATGCACCAGTTGCATGGTTAGAACTATTTTATAAAACATATGCATAACAACAAATTCTTATGCATCATGCAATTGTTTAGCCAATACAACATTCATCCATATCTCACAGAAACTTTCTAGATGCCTTCCATCTCTATCATGACATCATTGATATTGGGCACTAATCCAATATGTCAGCAAAGAGGTTTCATTCTATATAATTAGCAATGGAGAGATGTATATCACCATGAGCTACTTACCCATCACATGCATATTAGTAGTATACAATCGTTAATGCAAACAATCTATCATGCATAACACATTAACTGAATATAATCAAATGCATAACAAAACAATATCATTGAATACTTATCTTTTGTTTGTTTCATGGGTAGACTCCTTCTTGATCATTTTTCTTCATCGTGAAATCATCATTTCTTATCCAAATGATAAGATGGATAAGAGGTTCTTTAGGAATTGAGTTCTTCACATTCCTCGTCGCTTGAGGGATCTTCTTTGAATGGTGAGAGCTTGATCTTCAATTGCTCCCATCTTCTTCTTCTTACAGTTAGCTAGAAGTAATCACTTCCTTCTGGCACACATTCCTCACATGAATGAATCCCATGATCCTGGGAGGCCATTCAAGGTGGCTATCACCACTTCTGCATTCTTCACTTCTTCTTTTACCGCTTCGAGATGTTCTGTATTCTAGATCTTAACATTCTTCAACTATTTTCTCAAAGCCATCTTCTGATTTATGTTCTTATCTTCAAATAGCTTGATAAAGGAATCAAAACATGTTCAGTGTCTTTAGGGAAGAAACTTGTGGTACAGGTTGATCCGTGATTGAATCAACAATGATTTTATTGGCCTTGATCAAGTTCTTCATGTGTAAGGATTTGAGCCTCATCTCCTTCTGGAACTAGAACCTCTCTACTCATGTAGGTGTCCAATTCATTTTCTTTAGAGAGATCAAATACTTCCATGATTGGAAGTTGTCAACTTTACCAAGCTTATCATCAAGCTGATGTGATAGATCACTTTGAAATGAGAACCTCAAATGCAAATAACAAAAGATTATATCTTACCGATTTGAGGTGTCCGTCCTACTTCCGGAGCTGGCTAATTTAGGGTTTGTCAGAGAAAACCTAATTTTCAAAACTTGGAATATTTAAGATCTGATTGGATAGAAAGATATATCTCTTCAGAGTTGTCCAATGTACTTCTTTTCTGAAAACAGTTGAGGGAAGCTCCCGGAACAGGAAGCCCTACTTTTCCCATTTCTTCTACAGAAATGCCTATCATTGTTTCTATGATATATCTGAAATTAATGCTCCTATATGTCTTAAATTTCTCACTAAGATAACCACACACGTCTCGGATCCAACACCATAGGTTTCATCAGAATTGGTTTCACCAATTGGGATTTGTGATCATTTTCCCAAGGTGACCTATTATAGGACTGTTCTGAACAACAAAGTTGTACGACCTGTCTCATGTCACTGTTTCATCTTCTAGGTCTGGAATTTCGGACATGGAAATTACAGTCTGTACCCTTTTTGTAACATCTTCAGTAATTCCATTTGGACCTCTGTATCCCAAACTATAGTAATTGTCCCCAGGTCTCCTGTTTAGGGATGAATTCTGGAAGAGGCTGGAACCCTAACTTGGAGGGATCATATCTCTTAGAATATAGTGAATATGAGGCTAAAGTTTGGACACAGTGTAAATTAGGATTTTATATTAGTTCTATGAAATTTTTCGTGCTTGAACCTTTTCCAATATCAGGATATAGCAAATGTACCAAAACTTAGTAGTTTTAGTATTTAGGGTTTTTCTAGCTCGGGGTCAAACTAGGGTTTGACTTTCCCGGAGTTTCACCCAACCAAAAATCTTGATCCGGGTCTCTAAAATTCGATTTTTATAAGAATATCAATCCTATTCCAAGCGCACTCAAAAATTCCTCTTCAGCAAGAAGCCCTAATTTCTTCCGGGGAGATTTTGCCTTGTGAAAGCTGTCCTATTCAGGGTGGCACTGATACCATGTTAAATTTTCATATTCTTAGCTAATACATCAGTATTTAATTTCATTTTCATAACAAAAGCATATAAGAAAGATCACTGAATGAAACAGAATCACAAGAACAACACAGATTTATCCTGGGAAAACCCTAAAGGGAAAAACCTAACAAAAGCTTCCTCAATATAGATTCCCCAAAAAGATAAAAGACAAAAGATAAAACCAGTAAGTAGATCAAAGCCTGATCCTCCCCCTTCTTCAGCTACTCTTCTCTCCTCCACTAATGTGCTAGACAAGTGAGAGTGTGTGTTCAAATGAGAAGAGCCACACCTCTATTTATATTCATCCGTTAACTTCAATTAACTCATCCGACATATAGGCTCGAGTTAATCATGTAGGCTCGAGTTACACATGTAGGCTCAAGTAACCACACTGGGGTGCTAATGACCCACCTTTACAATTATAGGGGACAACCTCATGACTCTTATTAGTTATTCCGATTAGAAGCATCGGGGTAAAGATAATACAATTGGTTCTTCCGGTAGGACCATCGAGGACCACAAAAGATACATATACAATATTCTTTGAAGTTACAATATTTCAACACTCCCCCTTAATGAGAAGGGTATTCTACAACAACATCAACAACAACAATAGTAGGAGAGAGATAGAGGACATCATCAGCATCATCAGGATAACACATCTATAAATCATTGGAAGCTTTTCAACATCATATTGTCTTCGTCTTTAATTTTCAACGACAGCAACTCTTTGATCAGCATCAGCATATTTTGACCTTTTGATCAACAACATCTTCAACACTTTGACCTTTTGATCAGCAACACCTTCAGCAACATCTTCAGCACTTTGACCTTTCAAACAACAACATCTTCAGCACTTAGACCTTTCGATCAGCAACAATATCTTCAGCATTTTGATCAATAACATCTTCAGCACTTTGATATTTCGATCAGCAACAACATCTTAAACATTTCGATCAGCAACATCTTCAGCACTTTGATTTTTTTGATCAGCAACAATATCTTCAGCATTTTGATCAGCAACAACATCTTCAACATTTCGATCAGCAACATATTCAGTACTTTGATCTTTCGATCAGCAACAATTTCTTCAGCATTTTGTTCTTTCGATCAGCAACATGATCGGTAACATCGTGATCAGCACCATAATCATACTTCAATTCTCGAACATCATCATCATCATCATATTCTGATCTTTTGATCAGTACATCATCAACGTCATACTCTGATCAGTACATCATCATGATCATACTCTGATATTTCGATCAGTACATCATCATCATGCTCTGATCTTTTGATCAGTACATCATCATCATCACACTCTAATCTTTCGATCAGTACTGTTAACACTAAATTTATTTTTGTCAGAATTGCTCCTATTGCCTTCGAAATTTTAAATTCTCATGGGTGATTGGGTTGGTTTCCAAAGTTTTCTCATTAAAATATGTCCAAGTTGGCAAAGAAGAGAAGGTAAAGAAGTTTAGGGAAAAAAGACAAATAAATTTTTCTCAAATGGGGCAAATTTTTTTATTAATTTTTGAATAAAATTTGAAAAAAGAAAATGGGTTTTGTAAAGTTATTATTTTTATATTCTAACTTATATAGTTTTGAATATTTAGCCAAAATCAAAAAGCGGACTTTATTTACCAAGCCAAAGATTAACGAAGGTTTACCCGCTAAACAAGGTTATTACCTTTCTTAAGGTATAATCTAAACATTAGCGCATAAAATAATCCTATGGCTTATGTAAAAAGGTAAATTAAATCAACGGGTAATATTATTTCCAGAGGGTAAAATTGCGCGTTGATTAAAACAAAAAGGGCTCAGCGGAATGCATATGTGCAAAGTTGATCCGACGGCGGAGAATTAAAGTGAATTAAATCAATGGCTATTATGAATTCCAGAGCTTAGACTTGCATGGTAGATAAGCCCAAAGTGCCCAGCGGAATTTGGTACGTGGAATTTGATTCGACGGTGGAAAGTTAAAGATATATCACATCGATGGCTGTGGATGATTCCAGAGCTCAAAGTTGCACGGTGGTTAAAATCAGGAAGCCTGGCGGAAAGGAGTACATGACACTTGATCCTATGGTTGAAAACTAAAAGTAATTAGATCAAGGGTCACAAACGAATCCGGAATAAAAAGACGCGTGATAGATAATCTGGAAAGGAGGATCCAGAATAGACCATTGTTTATAAATAAATTTGACTTGGTTTTTTGAATTTGTTTTTAATCTCATTTGTATACCGCGCGCTGAAGGGAAGTGAGAGTCCTCCATGTTTCCAAACTCAAACTGTTACTTGTTTTCAATCACACGGAAAATGGCCGAGATGAAGAGCGAGTTGCAAATTAATTTTTATAAAACGAGAGAAGGGAAGCTGCCATTCAACAATGCAGAAGCAAATCAGCCCAGAAGAGTTGCAGAAATATTTACAGTGAGAGCATTCATGAAGTTAAACAGGTCAAGGTTTAGAAGCAACTTAGCATATTTTTCTGAAAATGATTGTTTTAGTCATTTTATTCAACGAATTGTTTGCAGAAAACGAAGAAGAAATTTCAAAAACTGAAAGAGGTTTTTTATCATAACATCGGGATCTACAATAACCTCTCTCATTTTTTACTCAGGTGATACAAATTGGGAGCAGAAAAGTCATCTTCAGAGGGAAAATATTCAAATTTCGAAATGATTGTTCTAGTCATCCAAAAAAAATAATTGTTTAGATCAAATGAAGATGTATTTTATGAAATTGGGAGAGGATTTTATTCACAACGTACCTATATACAATAACCTATTTAAGTTTTAACACAGGTTCTATGTTTTAGCAGAAACAAAATCAGTTGTACAGGCCATTTTTCATGTTTTCCAAAGGACTATTTCATCCATCAACTTCAAAGAATTGTTTTGGACAAATGGGATTTAGTTTGACAAAACTGAGTGAAGTTTTTATTATTAACAGGCCTATAATAAAAAACCTCCTTCAGTTTGTACACGGTAATCACAGGTTGGGAGAATTTAAAATATCTTTACGGGTCATTTTTCCAGAAATATAAAATTTTATTATATGAGTCATTAGCTTCAAAGGAATATTTCGAGGATATTGAGATTATTCTGGAGAAATGAAGACATGGGTTTTGTTTAGAACATGTCCAATTATAAAAACCTCTCCCATATTTCACATAGCTGTCACCATTGGAGATATGCAGGAGAAACTTTGTTGTAACTGTTTCTATTTTTAGAATTCAGTTAGGTTTTTAATTCAAAAATAGGTAGAAGGTTATTCTTATATAAATGAAAATGTAATTGATAGTAGAGAGGATTTTCAAGAGCGGAGAGGCTCTACATTGTAATGGATTCATTTTTTCAGTTAATGAATGAAATTTGCAGAGGAGGAATGTAAAATCTTTTTCATGTCAGAGATTCTTGTGCCATCTTTTTCTTCAGTAAGTAATTTCTTTATGTGACTGTTTATCCTGTTTCCCACTCCATTTTGTATTTTCTTCCATGCTTGAGCATTAGTTTTTATGGGCTAGAATTCATCCTGCATGCTCTAGGTCCATTGTTCAAGCATTTTCAAATATTTTTTTCTAAAGTCTTGCAGAATTCACCATAGTTAGGTGCTCCGTTTGATGGAATGTCTCCCTTTGTCTACTAATCAACCTGCTAATACCTCAAGACTGAGGAAATGGGGCCTAACTTGCCTCTGATCATAAACCTTCAAAAACTTACCTTCTGCAACCTATTTCATATCTGATTGTTGACTCCATTGCCCAATGGTCTCCACCATGACTGTCCTACCAAGTCTTTAAAACAAACTTGTCCTATTTGTCCCATCAGAAATCCGACCTTCTGAGTGTCTTTGATTGAATATCTTGAGTATAAAACATTTGTAAATAGTGAGAGATCCCTCTCTGATTATATTAGGTCAGAAATACATTCTAAAGTGGTTTTTGCTGTTACCTTGGAGTTTACCTTCCACAACCTGGGTACATTCTGAGTGCTAACAAACTGGCGCCATTGCCGGGGATTGAAGGTTCAAATCTTCCCTGGGTATAAATGACATACTTTCAGATTTGACTGTTGATGGTGAACGATAGTCAGATATCAGCAAGGTTGTGCATCTTTCACCTGGAGACTCCATCTTCAAAGAATCCAGTTTTCAGAATTCCTATGGCGACTCCACTGTCAAAAGATTGCAAAGTTTGAAGAGTTGATTAAGTATATTCATTTGTCAAGATGAGTTCTTTGTCTGCAAGGTATGCTCCTATGAATCATGCTCACATTCCTGGTTTTCCAAATCGAATACCTAAAGTGGATTGGCAAACAGGTCTCCCAAAGTTTAAAGATCAAAAGAATGATGATGCTGCCCTTCATTTAGTTAGATTTCATATACATATACATAAGCTGGGAGTTAAATTGCATGAGGATTCTTTAATGAAAATGTTCATGGATACTTTAGAAGGAGATGCAAGGTCATGGTATGAAGGGTTACCATCAGAAATTTTATCTTCCCTTACTGATTTTCATACAGTATTTCATGAACATTACCAAAACCAATACCCCTCCTTGTTGCTGGTTCAATATTGTTGTATGCATGCTAAAGGTTTCATTGAAGATTTGAAAAAATTGTATAGTGATGATCAGTTAGTGGATGAAGAGCTTTTAGAAATTTTATATGAGAACCCATTTCAGAAAAAAGAAACACAAATTAGTTGTCTTCACATTCAAGAAAAATCTCAGCAGTTAATAATTTCTTCCTCTACTGAAAAAGACATGAGCCGAAACTCTGATTCAAGCAGCTACATTTCTTTTGCTGAAGTAGATGATAATTTGTAGCAGTATTGTCATTCTTTGTGTGACCAAGAAGGAAGTTGGGATGGTCAATCAAAACCTTCTTCATATTATTCAACTTCTGAAGTTTTGTTTCAAGATGAGGCTGCTTATTCCCAATCAAAAAATTCCTTTTTGCAGCAGCAATTTCCTCTAAATTCTAATGCTTCTGTGGGTGATTACATAAATAATTCTGATTCTACATATTTTCAGTCTTGCAGTCCCTCCACATATTTATTTTCTGAAAATACATTTAAAGAGAAATCAGCCCTTGGATTAGAATTGGAAAAAAGATATGAGCATGAAGATGATCAGCCTATTGATGTGAAAGAAGATGGTTATACTCTTGATGTTTTTTCTGATGATTGTGGTCAGCTTGTTGAAAATTATGTTAGTGATGGCTTTAAAGAAAATTTTAGCCTACTTATATATAATGAAAATGAAGAGCAATCATGCCATCAATATCAGTATGTGAAAGAACCAACAATGTGCAATACACAAAGGGATCACAAAGAAGGAGATGAGAACTCTCAATGGGATGTTTCTTTATATCTTTCCAATTCAAAAACATTTTGTCAAGAAGACATCTTTTTGCTTAATATTGTTGAAGAACAAAATGATATTCGTCTTGAGGTGCTTGAGAATAATGGAGGTGTAAACGTAGAAATATTAAATGAAGTTGTTGATATCTCATTGAAAAACAATCATAAGAATTCCTTTCAAAGCTCTTCTGAAGATCGGTTTGACAGTATGCAAGAGGAGTTACTTTTTGGACAGCCTTGTCATGACAAACAGGTGATTGAGTATTTTGAAATTTGTCATGTTTTTTATGATCCAGTAGCAGAGTACATGGATAAATTCTTCAGATGGAGTATTTGGTTATATGTTTGCAGCAAAAGAGAAATTTTTCATCATAACCTATTGCTATTTTGTTCTTATGATCTAACTTAGATGAAGCATGAGGAAGAAATGGAATTATTGGATAAATTGCTTGATTGGCTTCATTGGAAGTCAGATTTTGCTTGATTGGGAATTTGTGCTTAGTTAAGTAGGATAGGTAGGCATGAATAAGCTCGACATGACGAGCATTTCTTTCAGCAGTTTTTAGTTTGGTTTCAGTTTGAAGTGCAATTCAGTTACAGGTTACAGGTTGACAGAGTGGGATTTGGTTGCAAAATGGTTTCAGTTGATGGTTCAGTTCAAAACAGGTTGAGGATTTCAGAGAAAGGTTAAGAGAAACCCAATGGATTTGGCACCTGGTCTACGGGGTTCTTTGCTACCTCACAGGGAGGATAGCATCCCTAGTTGGAGCTAGTTGTTAACACTAAATTTATTTTTGTCAGAATTGCTCCTATTTCCTTCGAAATTTTAAATTCTCATCGGTGATTTGGTTGGTTTCCAAAGTTTTCTCATTAAAATATGTCTAAGTTGGCAAAGAAGAGAAGGTAAATAAGTTTAGGGAAAAAAGACAAATAATTTTTTCTCAAATGGGGCAAATTTTTTTATTAATTTTTGAATAAAATTTGAAAAAAGAAAATGGGTTTTGTAAAGTTATTATTTTTATATTCAAACTTATATAGTTTTGAATATTTAGCCAAAATAAAAAAGCAGACTTTATTTACCAAGCCAAAGATTAATGAAGGTTTACCCACTAAACAAGGTTATTACCTTTCTTAAGGTATAATCTAAACATTAGCGCATAAAATAATCCTATGGCTAATGTAAAAAGGTAAATTAAATCAACGGGTAATATTATTTCCAGAGGGTAAAATTACGCATTGATTAAAACAAAAAGCGCTCAGCGGAATGCATATATGCAAAGTTGATCCGACGGCGGAGAATTAAAGTGAATTGAATCAATGGCTATTATGAATTCCGGAGCTTAGACTTGCACGGTAGATAAGCCAAAAGTGCCCAGCGGAATTTGGTACGTGGCATTTGATTTGACGGTGGAAAGTTAAAGATATATCACATCGATGGCTGTGGATGATTCCAGAGCTCAAAGTTGCATGGTGGTTAAAATTAGGAAGCCTGGCGAAAAGGAGTACATGGCACTTGATCCTACGGTTGAAAACTAAAAGTAATTAGATCAAGGGTCACAAACGAATCCGGAATAAAAAGATGCGTGATAGATAATCTGGAAAGGAGGCTCCAGAACAGACCATTGTTTATAAATAAATTTGACTTTGTTTTTTGAATTTGTTTTTAATCTCATTTGTATGCCGCGCGCTGAAGGGAAGTGACAGTCCTCCATGTTTCCAAACTCAAACTGTTACTTGTTTTCAATCACACGGAAAATGGCAAAGATGAAGAGCCAGTTACAAATTAATTTTTATAAAATGAGAGAAGGGAAGCCGCCATTCAACAATGCAGAAGCAAATCAGCCCAGAAGAGTTGCAGAAATATTTACAGTGAGAGCATTCATGAAGTTAAACAGTTCAAGGTTTAGAAGCAACTTAGCATGTTTTTCTGAAAATGACTGTTTTAGTCATTTTATTCAACGAATTGTTTCCAGAAAACGAAGAAGAATTTCAAAAACTGAAATAGGTTTTTCATCATAATATCAGGATATACAATAACCTCTCTCCATTTTTACCCAGGTGATACATATTTGGAGCATCAAAGTCATCTTCATAGGGACAATATTCAGATTTCGAAATGACTGTTCTAGTCATCCAACAAAAATAATTGTTTAGATCAAATGAAGATGTATTTTACAAAACTGGGAGAGGATTTTCTTCAGAACGTATCTATCTACAATAAACTCCTTCTATTTTAACACAGGTGCTATGGTTTAGCAGAAACAAAATCAGTTGTACAGGCCAGTTTTCATGTTTTCCGAAGGACTATTTCAGCCATCAACTTCAAAGAATTGTTTTGGACAAATGGGATTTAATTTGACAATTCTGAGAGAGTTTTTTATTCTTAATAGGCCTATAATAAAAAACCTCCTTCAGTTTGTACACGGTAATCACAGGTTGGGAGAATTTAAAATATCTTTACAGGTCATTTTTCCAGAAATATACAATTTTATTATATGAGTCATCAGCTTCAAAGGAATATTTCGAGGATATTGAGATTATTCTGGAGAAATGAAGACATGGGTTTTGTTGGGAACATGTCCAGTTATAAAAACCTCTCCCAGATTTCACACAGCTGTCACCATTGGAGATATACAGGAGAAACTTTGTTGTAACTGTTTCTATTTTTAGAATTCAGTTAGGTTTTTAATTCAAAAATAGGTAGAAGGTTATTCTTATATAAATGAAAATTTAATTGATAGTAGAGAGGATTTTCAAGAGTGGAGAGGCTCTACATTGTAATGGATTCATGTTTTCAGTAAATGAATGAAATTTGCAGAGGAGGAATGTAAAATCTTTTTCATGTCAGAGATTCTTGTGCCATCTTTTTCTTCAGTAAGTAATTTCTTTATGTGACTATTTATCCTGTTTCCCACTCCATTTTGTATTTGCTTTCATGCTTGAGAATTAGTTTTTATGGGCTAGAATTCATCCTGCATGCTCTAGGTCCATTGTTCAAGCATTTTCAAATATTTTCTTCTAAAGTCTTGCAGAGTTCACCATAGTTAGGTGCTCTATTTGATGGAATGTCTCCCTTTGTCTACTAATCAACCTGCTAATACCTCAAGACTGACGAAATGGTGCCTACCTTCCCTCTGATCATAAACCTTCAAAACCTTACCTTCTGCAACCTATTTCATATCTGATTGTTGACTCCATTGCCTAATGGTCTCCACCATGACTGTCCTACCAAGTCTTTAAAACAAACTTGTCCTATTTGTCCCATCAGAAATCTGACCTTCTGAGTGTATTTGATTGAATATCTTGAGTATAAAAACTTTGTAAATAGTGAGAGATCCCTCTCTGATTGTATTAGGTCAGAAATACATTCTAAAGTGGTTTTTGTTGTTACCTTGGAGTTTACCTTCCACAAACTGGGTACATTCTGAGTGCTAACAAGTACATCGTAATCATCATCATACTCTAGTCTTTTGATTAGTACATCATCATCATCATCATACACTGATCTTTCGATCAGTACGTCATCGTCATCATAAAAACATCATCATCATGAAAACATCATTATCATCAAAACATCATCATCATCAAAACATCAACATCATCAAAACATCAAAATATCATCATCATCGCACTCTGATCTTTCGATCAGTACATCATCATCATCATAAAAACATCAACATCATCAAAACATCAACATCATCTTTCCTTTCGGAATTACGGGATTTAGGTCTTTACGGAGTTACCAATGATCCTTCCTTTCGGAATTACGGGATTTAGGTCTTTACGAAGTTACTAACGATCCTTCCTTTTAGAATTACGGGATTTAGGTCTTTATGGAGTTACTAACGATCCTTCCTTTAGGAATTACGGGATCAACACATTTGTGGAACTCAGACAATCCTTCCTATTGGAATTACGGGATCAACACATCTGTGGAACTCAGACAATCCTTCCTATTGGAATTACGGGATCAACACATCTGTGGAACTCAAACAATCCTTCCTATTGGAATTACAGGATCAATTTAATGATCCTTCCTTTCAGAATTACGGGATTTAGGTCTTTACGGAGTTACTAACGATCCTTCCTTTCAGAATTACGGGATCAACACAGATGTGGAACTCAAACAATCCTTCCTATTGGAATTATGGGATCAACACAACTGTGGAACTCAGACAATCCTTCCTATTGGAATTACGGGATCAATTCAATGATCCTTCCTTTCAGAATTACGTGATTTAGGTCTTTACGGAGTTACTAATGATCCTTCCTTTCGGAATTATGGGATAAACACAGATGTGGATCTCAGACAATCCTTCCTCTAGGAATTACGGGATCAACACATGTTCTCAAGTACCGAAGTCATCGGATCCATTCTGAACCGAAGTTCAAGGATGATACAATCCTACCACTTTCTCAATGACCGAAGTTCACTAGATCCATTCTGAACCAAAGTCCAAGGGTGATACAATCCTACCACCTTCTCGATGATCGAATTTCACTGGATCCGTTTTGAACCGAAGTCCAAGGATGATACAATCCTACCACCTTCTCGATGACCGAAGTTCACCGGATCCATTTTGAACGGAAGTCCAAGGATGATACAATCCTACCACCTTCTTGATGATCGAAGTTCACCGGATCCATTCTGAACCGAAGTTCAAGGATGATATAATCCTACCACATCCTTGATGACCGAAGTCACCGGATCACTTCTGGACATATGTCCCGGGATGATACAATCCCTCTTCATTCTCGAAGACCGAGGTCTTCGGGTCACTTTTAGGCAAGTGCCCAGGGATGATACAATCCCACTACAACATCACTACTCCCCCTTTCGAGGAAGGTCTTTCCGAACAACACCAAGCTTTTCTTGAAAGTGTTCAAACTTTACTCAAGATAGAGGCTTCATTAGTACATCATCATCCAAACCATCATCATCTACATCTTCAGTATGTGAATACTGAACTATCACCATCTGTATCTCTAGTATGTGAATACTAAAAGCATCATCTATATCTTCAGTATGGGAACAGTGAAATCATCATCATCTATATCTTCAGTATGGGAATATTGAAACATCATCATCTCTATATTTATTATCGAAATAATGAATCACCATCATCTGCATCTACAGTATGTAAATACTAAAACATCATCATCTGCATCTTCACTAGTTTGTAGAAAGACCGGATTTCTATGTGGTTCGATCTATCGTGGAATGCTGGGTTGTCTGTCATCTATATATAACTTTGATTATCACATAGAATCATAGTAGTGTCCAAATCTAGGTTGAATAATCCTAACATCATATTTTGAAGCCATATGGATTCACAACTAGTAGACCAAGCTACTATATATTCTGCTTCAGTTGTGCTTAGAGAAACACTAGACTGCTTTCTGCCAAACCATGAAATCATAGCAGATCCCAGACTATAACATCCACCTGAAGTACTTTTTCTATCCGATATATTTCCAGCCCCAATCTGCATTTGTGTATCCATACAATCTATACTCATGGCTACCATCATAGTATAGAACAAAGTCTATAGTCCCTTTCAGATATCTCATCACATGTTTTCCATCTACTAAGTGAACCCGTCTTGGTAGAACAAGAAAATGACTTAAGGTGTTCATGGCAAAACAAATGTCTAGTCTGGTATTTGTTAAATACATCAATGACCCAATGATCTGTCTATAGTGAGTCACATCCACTAATTCTGATGGGTCATCAGCTAACAACTTCAGGTTGGAATCCATGGGAGTAGCCATGGCTTTGCATTCCAACATATTGAATCTTTTCAATATATCTACTTCATACTTTCCTTATGAACTTTGCCATACTTCCAGACCTAGGAAATAATGCATTAACCCAAGGTCTTTCATTTCAAATTCTTCTGCTATTTTCTTCTTGCTTTCCATGATCTGTTTCTCATTCCCTGTCAAGAATAAGTCATCCACATATAATAACAGGATGATAGGTTCATCTTCTACAACCTTGAGTTAAAGGTTAGGATCAACTTTACTCTTGGTAATTCCCATGCTCGATAGGAAACTATCTATTCTTCCATACCAAGATCTGGGAGCTTGCGTCAAGCCATAGAGGGCCTTCTTCAACTTGCATACATGCTTCCATCTGTCTTCAACTTCAAATCCTTATGACTATTCAATGTAAAAATCTTCCTCAATCATATCATTAAGGAAGGTTGTTTTCACATCCATCTGGTGTAAGTCCCACTTCATCATGGATGCAAGTCCCATGATAGTTCTAATTGACGTATACCGTGCTACTGGGGAAAATGTCTCTTCATAGTCAATTCCCTCTTTCTGAGAGAAACCTCTAGAAACAAATCTTGCTTTATACTTCTCAATACTTCCATCAGCTGCATGCTTTATTTTTTATATCCATTTGGAGGATACTATACTCTTTCCTTTTGGTTTGGGAACTGTATCCCAAACATCATTCTAGTATTATTTCATCATAACATCTTTCATGAGTTCATCTTGTCAGGTCATCAGCATATCCTAGTCTTCTGCATTCAACCTTAAAGGTTGGAACCCACTTTACTCTTGGTAAAGTCTTGATCCATCACGAAGCTATCCATCATGTCGTACCATGTCGAACTCAGATATCCTCTGTAGTCACTCCCCCTGAAGTGGAGTATCATCTTCCCTCTTCATTTTGTACAGGTGGTTCTATGCTTGATATATACTTGTCAATAAAGTATGTCATTTCACAGTCTATTCTTTCTGAGGCAAATCATGAGCCTTGCTTTGTACACTTGTTCTTGTATATTCATATGGAAGATACTACGTACTTCCATTTATGTCTTGAAATCATATCATATACATCATTCCTCATGATCAATTGTTACTCTTTGATCATAGCTTCTTTCATAGCATTCTTTTCTTCATCTTGAGTTATCTCTCGTACCCATGGTGGTCTTCATCCTTCGAGGTGGATCTACCGCTCTCTGAAGCTCTTTCTTTCGTCATGGTGTCTCTGAACCTGGCAGCTTCAGATTCATTTTTATCACTCGTTCTTCGAAACAAGTCTCATCCTTATTTTCTTGTAGGAGGTTGTAAATGACATTTCCTACAAAAATGCACCAGTTGCATGGTTATAAATATTTCATAAAACATATGCATAACGACAAATTCTTATGTATCATGCAACTATTTAGCCAATACAACATTCATCCATATCTCATGGAAACTTTCTAGATGCCTTCCATCTCTATCATGACATCATTGATAATGTGCACTAATCCAATATGTCAACAAAGAGGTTTCATTCTAGATAAGTAGCAATGGAGAGATGTATAACACCATGAGCTACTTACCCATCACATGCATATTAGTAGTATACAATCGTTAATGCAAACAATCTATCATGCATAACACATTAACTGAATATAATCAAATGCATAACAAAACAATATCATTGAATACTTATCTTTTGTTTGTTTCATGGGCAGACTCCTTCTTGATCATTCTGCTTCATCGTGAAATCATCATTTCTTATCCAAATGATAAGATGGATAAGAGGTTTTTTAGGAATTGAGTTCTTCACATTCCTCGTCGCTTGAGGGATCTTCTTTGAATGGTGAGAGCTTGATCTTCAATTGCTACCATCTTCTTCTTCTTACAGTTAGCTAGAAGTAATCACTTCCTTCTGGCACACATTCCTCACATGAATGAATCCCATGATCTTGGGAGGCCATTCAAGGTGGCTACCACCACTTCTGCATTCTTCACTTCTTCTTTTACCGCTTCGAGATGTTCTGTATTCTAGATCTTAACATTCTTCAACTATTTTCTCAAAGCCATCTTCTGATTTATGTTCTTATCTTCAAATAGCTTGATAAAGGAATCAAAACATGTTCAGTGTCTTTAGGGAAGAAACTTGTGGTACAGGTTGATCCGTGATTGAATCAAGTATTTGAGCCTCATCTCCTTCTGGAACTGGAACCTCTCTACTCATGTAGGTGTCCAATTCATTTTATTTAGAGAGATCAAATACTTCCATGATTGGAAGTTGTCAACTTTACCAAGCTTATCATCAAGCTGATGTGATAGATCACTTTGAAATGAGAACCTCAAATGCAAATAACAAAAGATTATATCTTACCGATTTGAGGTGTCCGTCCTACTTGCGGAGCTGGCTGATTTAGGGTTTGTCAGAGAAAACCTAATTTTCAAAACTTGGAATATTTAAGATATGATTGGATAGAAATATATATCTCTTCAAATGGATTTGTCCAATGTACTTATTTTCTGAAAACAGTTGAGGGAAGCTCCCGGAACAGGAAGCCCTACTTTTCCCATTTCTTCTACAGAAATTCCTATCACTGTTTCTATGATATATCCTAAATTAATGCTCCTCTATGTCTGAAATTTCTCGCTGAGGTAACCTTGCATGTCTCTGATCCAAAACCATAGGTTTAATCATAATTGGGTTCACCAATTGGGATTTGTGATCCTTTTCCCAAGGTGACCTGTTACAGAACTGTTCTGAACAGCGAAGTTGTATGACTTGCCACATGTCACTATTTCATATTCTAGGTCTAGAATTTGAGACATGTAAATTAAATTCCATGCCCTTTCTGGAACATCTTCAGGAATTCCATTTGGACCTCTGTATCCCAAGCTATAGAAATTGTCCCCAGGTGTCCTGTTTAGGGATGAATTCTGGAAGAGGCTGGAACCCTAACTTGGAGGGATCATATCTCCCAGAATATAGCGAATCTGAGGCTAAATTTTGGACACAGTGTACATCACGATTTTATATTTGTTCTATGATATTTTTAGCTCCTGAACCTTCGCCAATCTTGGGCGAGAGAGAGGGCTATTTTTCCTTGTGAAAGCTGTCCTATTCAGGGTGGCTCTGATACCATGTTAACTTTTCATATGCTTAGCTAATACATAAATATTTCATTTCATTTTCATAACAAAAGAATATAAGAAAGATCACTGAAAGAAACAAAATCACAAGAACAACACAGATTTATCCTAGGAAAACTCTAAAGGGAAAAACCCAGTAAAAGCTTCCTCAATATAGATGCCCCCAAAAGATAAAACCAGCAAGGAGATCAAAGCCTGATCCTCCTCCTTCTCCAGCTACTCTTCTCTCCTCCACTAATGCACTAGACAAGTGAGATTATGTTTTCAAATGAGGAGAGCCACACCTCTATTTATATTCATCTGTTCACTTCAATTAACTCATCTAACATGTAGGCTTGAGTTAATCATGTAGGCTCGAGTTACACATGTAGGCTCAAGTAACCACACTGGGGTGCTAATGACCAACCTTTACAATTAGAGGGGACAACCTCATGACTCTTATTAGTTATTCTGATTAGAAGCATTGGGGTACAAGATAATACAATTGGTTCTCCCGGTAGGACCATCAGGGACCACAAAAGATACATATAGAATATTCTTCGAAGTTACAATATTTCAACATCAACTCCAACTGGCTGCAAATGTCTTTTCGTAGTCTATTTCTTCTTTTCATGAGAATCCTTGTGCTACGAATCTTGCCTTGTATCTCACGATGTTTCCATCTACTGCATGATGAAACTACGAACTTCCCTTCATGCATCAATACTACATCCTAGACATCATTCTTCTTGAACTGGTCTTCCCTTTCTTCTTGGTTACTTCTTCATGGCTGGAAGGTTCTGCATCAATGATGTCGCTGCATTTGTCATATTATTCTTCATCTTGAACTGTCGTCACTTGTTCTTTGGAACAAGTCTCATCCTTCTTTGCTTGTAGGAGATTATGTATGCGATCTTTCCTACAATTCAAATGCATTAGTATGGTTAGAAACATTTCATAAGGAATACTAGAAAGTTATCATTCATATATATATGATCATGCAACTACTTTAACCAATACAACATTCATCCATATCTGACAGAAACTTTTCTAGATGCCTTCCATCTCTACCAGGACAACATTGAGATTATGCACTAATCCAATATGTCAGCAAAGAGGTTTCATTCTAGATAAGTAGCAATGGATAGTTGTATATCACCATGAGCTACTTACCCATCACATGCATATTAGTAGTATACTGTCATTAATGCCAACATTCTATCATGCATAATACATTAATTTAATATAAACAAATGTATAACAAAACAATATCATGAAATGAAAATTGAATACTTAACTTTATTTGTTTCGTGGGTAGACTCCTTGAGCCTTCAGATTCATTGTATTCTTCATTCATAATAGCATTGTTTCTTATCCAAATGATAAGGTGGATAAGTGGTTCTTCAAGAGTTGAGTTCTTCATATTCCTCATCACTTGAGGGATGTTCTTTGGATGGTGAGAGCTCGATCTTCATTTTCTCTCATCTTCTTTTCTCTTATTTTTAGTTGAGCTTCTTCTTGTGTGTGCTCTTCTCAGAGTCTGCTGAAAGTAATCACTTCCTTCTAGCACACATTCTTTGAAAGAATGAATCCCATGATCCTGGGAGGCCATTCAAGGTAGTTATCACCACTTCTACATTCTCCACTTCTTCTTTTACTGCTTCAAGTTGTTCTCTGATTTGAGAGACCCCCATAAAGTATGATTGTATGGTATCTACATTCTGGATCTTCACATTCTTCAACTGTTTTCTCAAAGTCATATTCTGATTTATGTTCTTCCCTTCAAATAGCTTGGTCAAGGAATCAAACATATTCAGTGTCTTTAGGGAGACACTTGTGGTACAATGTGATCCGTGATTGAATCAACAATGATCTTCTTGGCCTTGACCAAGTTCTTCTAGTGTATTGCTTTTAGCCGCGTCTCCCTCTGGAACTGGAACCTCTCTACTCATGTAGGTGTCCAATTCATTTTCTTCAAAGAGATCAAATACTTCCATGCTTGGAAGTTGTCAAATTCACCAAGATTATCATCAAGCTGATGTGATAGATTAATTTGAAATGAGAACCTCAAATTCAAATAGCAAAAGATTAGATCTTACCGATTTGAGGTGTCCGTCCTGGTTTCGGAGCTAGCTGATCTAGGGTTTGTTAGAGAAACACTAATTTTAAAACTTGGAATATTTTAGATATGATTGGATAGAATGATAGATCTCTTCAATTTGAGCTGTCCAATGTACTCCTTTTCTGAAAGCAGTGGAGGGAATCTCCCGAAACAGGAAGCCCTAGTTTTCCAATTTCTTTTGCAGAAATGCCTGTTATTGTTTCTGCGGTATCTCTGAACTTACTACTCCTCTGTGTCTGAAAATCCACACTGCGGTATCCTCACATGTCCCTGTTCCAACGCTACATGTTTTATAAGAATTGGTTTGACCAATTGGGACTTAGGATCATTTTCCCAAAGTGACCTATTACAGGACTGTTCAGCACAACGAAGTTGTACAGAGTTCCACATGTCATTGTTTCATCTTCTGGGTCTAAAACGTGGACCATAGAAAGTAAATTCCATTCCATTTCTGTAACATCTTCATAAATTTCATTTGGACCTTTGTAGCCCACGATATAGCAATTCTCCCTAGGTGTCCTATTTAGGGATGAATTCTAGAAGAGGCTGGAACCCCAACTTGGAGGGATCATATCTCCCAAAATATAGTGAATCTGAGGCTAAAGTAAGAATCCCTAGCTTTTGCAGCTGCATAATGTCTTCTTCTCAGGTTAGCTCTGATACCATGTTAGATTTTTATCATTCAAGCTAGCATTATGATATTAGGATCTTTAACTAAGAGAATAACATGCACATCAATAAAACACAAGAGACAAGAGACACAAAGAATTTTCCTCAGGGAAACCATAAAGGAGAAAATACCACAACTTCCTCAGAGATAGAATCAGCACCAAAAGTAAAACCCAAAAACATTAAGATGATGTCCTGACAGCAGTAGTCTCTCTCTTATCCCAACAACTTCTCCTCTCACTCATGCGCCTCAATGAGTGAGTGTGTGTGTGATAAATAGAGAGGCTCACTCTCTATTTATATTCTTCCATTCACTTAAAACCCACTCCAACATGTCAGCCTCACTTAACAATTACTTACTAGAGCCGACATCTCTAGGAGTGTCTAATAACCCTAGTTCCCCACAACTTGTGGGGACTTTGCCTCCTCCAACCAACAAGGAGGTTTATCCTTAACATAATGGTGGGTACTATTGCCTTGACTTACAAAGAATCACCTAGGGTTGACTTCTCTACGATAGTCTAATAACCCTATGGCCCCAAAACTATGGGGACTTTAACCCTTGACCAATAGGAGGGTTACCCACAATGACTTGACATGACTTGTTTACATTATAGAAACTTCCCGAAATAAACATCAGGGTATGAAATGACTCAAATACATTACAGACACATCCCAAAATAAACATCGGGGTACAATACATAAGTCATACGAATGAATACATTATGAAGTTACAATTACATCAATATTGTCCAAGTTGATTAATGACCCCATTCAACATAACCCCTCATGGCCTCCCATTCCGGTAAAGTTACCATCGTACATTCCAAAGTTCGATGGGAAGTAGGGAGATGATTTGAAAAACCATGTCATCCCATTCTACTTATGGTGTTCTTCAAACTCCCTTATGGATGATTCAGTTCGTTTAAGACTCTTTCAGCGAACTTTGACTGATACATACACGAAATGGTATATTGAACTTCTGCAACACTTGTTTGTGGATTTTGGCTCATTGGAAACTGTATTTCTTACACAGTTTCAGCTTCCTATTCATTATGAAATGGATACTGATCTTTTAACTTCTCTGCGACATAACACATCCACCCACATATCCAATCATATCCATGAGTGGAGAAGGTGGAGAAGACTTATTAAGGCTCTTATTACGGATCAGTTATTAGCTGATTGGTTTACCAAATCTTTGTTGCCTCTGATTTCCCAAGATGTGGCTATGGGTGGTGCTGTTACTGAAGAGAAATCCATTAGTTGAGCCCAGTATCTGGACTTGGTATATTCTCAGTCTAGAACTTTGTATGAATTGATTCCTCAAGCTCCTCGCCCAAGCACCGATCTTGCAAAGCCACCAGCAGAAGTCCCTGTTTATGGGATTGTTGGTTCAATCTAGTCCCCCTCAGCAGCAAAACCTACCAAGCAACCCTAGACTGCCACCCCTACTCCTTCGACTCCCAAGGTTTCCGCTGAGGTTAATTCTATTCAAAGTATTCAAACCTCTGGAAATAATAAAAAGAAAGGTAGAAGTAAAAATAAAAAACCTAGAAACCAACAGGAGAACCCAAAACCAACCAACAATGATAATGATAAAGGGAAAAGAAAAGAAAATTATCCATGTATGCTATGCGGAGGTGACCATTTCATAAAAGAGTGTCCTCGTCGAGACGAAATCACCCAATTTTTGAAAACAAATCCCGCACCCGCAGTTCTCACGGATCCTTTTCCCTCTCAACAACAACTGATAACCACATGTCTAATCAGGGAAAATTTAGTTCATCAGAGGAAATTCGCATGATTTCCTCTGATACCATTAGTCTGCAAACTCAAAGTCAGAATTATGACAAACCCGCAGATAATAAAGAATACCATTCTTCTTCAAGGAAAGCTCCCTCTACTGGTTCTCCTGAATCCTCGTCTACTGTCCCCCTAACCATCGAGAAGCCTACTCTCGATATGATTTTGTGTCCACCCAAGAGTACTCTTAGGAAGGTTATTTTTAACCCTAATTCCTGAGCTGCTCAATTTTATAATGTAGTTGAAGATCTCGCACAGGCACCATGTGCAATTTCTACCTTGGAAGTGCTCCAAAGTTGTCCTACACAACACAAAAACCTGTTAACCACGTTAGGAGCTTTAGACCAGGACAATTCTAATTTGATTCATTTCAATATCGAGAACTATAAGTCTAGACTACCTCACAAAATTGCTTTCCAAATCATCACGAAATTAGTCAAAAAGAAATTCTTTAGGACTATCTTAGACGAAGGAGCTTCAACTTCGGTTTTGTCCCTGTCTTGTTGGAAAGCTATTAGCTCTCCTGAGCTTGTAGCATCACCTATGACTCTAAAGGCCTTTGATGGATGAGGTTTCCAACCCCACGGTCTCATATCAGCCCTTGCAGTCGAGCTTGGGGGAAAAAGTGTTTCTATTCAAGTAGAAGTAGTGGACACTCCATTTGATTACAACCTCCTTCTAGGAATAAATTGGTTTTACACCATGACTGTTGTCGCTTCGACAGTATTTCGAACAGTCCAATTTCCACATCTAGGGAGAATTTTTACCATTGATCAGCTTGATTTCTATATTCCAGATGTTACGAACTCTATAGCTAATAACTTCCCTATGTTAGGCCAGTCCCCTCCTCCTTACCATTCGATTGGGTTAGGCATGTTGAAGGATTCATCCCTTATAGGGATTTTTCCGTCCACTCCTCCTAACACAAATACAGTGACAGTGCATATGATTGTGTCATTTGATTGTGAGCCCAAGGGAAAACAAATTGTTGATTCCACCTCGTTGATTCCACATGAGGAAATGTACAACACCATTCAAACCATTTCCGATGATCACACCAATGACCTTCATCTAGTGGCTTTGGATCCTTACCACCTACCTTACTGGTTAGAACCATCTCTTCTTGTTCTGGATTATCTCTCTGGGAATTTTCCTTCTGACAAGTCCATTATGGAGATTATGAATGCGAATGAGTCCATTTGGGAGGATCACCATAATAGATCCCTGTTCCTCCCCAACACTAGTTCGGTTAACCATGACTTTGCATCCTTGTTTTCCACCGATATTGTCAAAGCACCTCAACGTCCTATATTGTTGCAAGACACAGATTCTGAAGGAAACCTTTGTAACATTACTTAGAAAAATCCGATTGACATATCAGCCAATCCTGGTACCATCGACCATGTTCACGTTGGGTAGAACTGCTCGACAGATGAATCTGAAGCATACAAGACATTTTTCAAAGAATTCCGCGATATTTTTTCCTGGTCTTATGAAGAAATGTCGGGGATAGACCCATCCATTGTGGTCCATGAAATTAAAACCTATCCCATAGCTAAACCTGTCAGGCAAAAACTAAGGCAAGTCCATCCACGGAAGGCCACAGCTATTAAAGCTGAGATATAGAAACTTCTCAAAGCTGGGTTTATTTATCTCGTACCCCTGACAGAATGGGTATCAAATGTTGTTCCTGTCAATAAAAAGCAGGGCACCATTAGAGTCTGTATCAATTTTAGAGACTTGAATAAATCTTGTCCTATGGACTACTTTCCTACTCCACATATCGATCAGAATATCGACAACTGTGTGGAAGTGTCATCTTGTCATTAATGGATGGATTTTCTGGCTATAATCATATTCATATATTACCAACCAATCAGCACAAGATGGCATTCATTTTCCCATGGGGAACCTTTGCGTATAGAAAGTTACCTTCTATCTTGAAAAATGCTAGAGCCACTTTCCAGCGTGTGATGTCCTATGCGTTTCACAATATTAAACATATTGTTGAACCATACCTTGATGACCTCCCTACTCATTCACAGCGACGGGAGGACCACCCTGATCATCTTAGAGATATTTTCTTGAGATGTCGTCATTATAATATACGGCTCAACCCACATAAATGTGTATTTTGCATTGAGACGAGACGTTTGTTAGGTTTTGTGGTCTCTAAGGATGGCATCCGGATAGAACCTTTGAAAATTGCATCCATTTTATCTCTACCAAACCCAACCAATCTTCTCGAACTCCAAAGTTTGCAAGGGAAGGAAAAATTTCTCCGCTGTTTTGTGTATAATTTTGTAGAGAAAACACACGGTTATATGCATCTCCTCAAGAAGGAGACTCAGTTCTTCTGGGATGACCAAGCCCAATGCGCCTTTGATAATCTTAAACATGCTCTGACTCATTCACCAATGATACACCCACCAGATTATTCAAACGAATTTCTCTTATATATTGATGCCTCCACTACTACCATCGCTATGGTTTTGGTGCAGGAAAATCCCAATGGTTAGGAGCACATGATTTACTATGCTAGTAAGAATCTTATGGATTCTGAAAACCGATATTCACGTGTGGAGAAGTTAGCATTGGTCACGGTCATTGTTGTACAAAAATTTTGTCACTACATTTTGCTCCGCACAACCACTGTATTGGAAGAACAGAACGCTATGTATTACATCCTGACTTGTCAGGTGCTTGGGGACAGGTACTCTCGATGGATAGTCATACTATAGGAGTTTGATCTAGAATTTTCCAAAGCCACATCAAAGAAATCCTTGGTCTTTGTTGAGCTCATGTGTGATCTTCCCTGTGCTTCGATGGAATTTGAGCCCAGTGATTCATTTCCGGATGAATTCATGTTCCTGATAAGAAATACTGACCCATGGTATGGATATATGCTTATTTATCTCCAAACACAAATATTTCAGCCAAATATATCATGTGATGATCACCACCGTATCTGTCACCACGCGAAATACTACCTCATCCTGAATGATACCTTGTATAGATGTGGGATTGATTCTATTCTCCAACGATGCCTCACCCATGAGGAAGCTGAACATGTGTTGAATGATTGCCACTCTGGAGCATGTGGCGGTCATTTATCTATGATGGCTACAGCCCAGAAAATCCTTCGCGCTGGCTATTTCTGGCCTTCAGTCTTTAAATACTGTCATGAGGCTGTAAAGAAATTCCCACCTTGTCAACATTTTTATCCCAAAAAGCGCTCACATCCCGCTCCACTACACCCCATCATTGCTGTTGACCCATTTACGATATGGGGGATTGATTCTATGCATTGTAAGCCCACCTCAGTCGGGGGGCATGGTTACATCATTTTATCCGTTGACTATTTTACAAAATGGGCTGAGGCCATGCCTACATATGCGGAATATGGTAAGACTTCCGCTCTCTTCCTATTCAATCATATCATAGCTATATTTGGAGTCCCGCAGTCCATTGTTACTAATCACAAATCACATTTCTGTAATGAAATGATGGATGAACTAAGTGCTAATCTTTGTTTTCTCCATGAAAACTCTACACCATATTATCCACAAGCTAATGGTCAGGTAGATGCCATTAACAAAGTTTTGAAAACTATGCTTCATCGGATGGTTGGATATCATAAATCCAATTGGAACCACATCCTTTTCTCCACTCTTTGGGTTTACAGGACTTCAGTGAAAACAACTATTAGTTTCACACCTTTCCAGCTTGTCTATGGACTCGAAGCTGCCTTATCGATTCAATGTCAGATTCCATCCTTAAAACTTGTCGTTGAACTTCTCCCAGACACTTCCATAGAGGAAGAGAGATTTTTGTACTTGAATAACCTTGAAGAAACTCGGAGAGATGCTACCTTGGCTAATGAGGCACATAATAAATGCGTCAAGGCGCAGTTTGATAAATCTGATCGACCTCTTGCCTTTAACTAGGGTGACCTAGTTTTGACTTACGACCAGAGATATGACAAACTAGGGAAAGGAAAGTTCAAGTCCATGTGATATGGTCCTTTCATCATTTCTAAAGTTTTAGAGAAAGGGGCCCGTGAGCTCGTTGACTACGATGGAATCCCTTTAGGGAAACCTCGCAATGGGTTGTACATGAAGAGGTACTATGCGTAGGTCTTTCTTGGATAGTATCTTGTATATATGTATATTGCTTGAATTTCAGTGTGCTTTTAGTATTTTCAATATGGTTTTGATGTTAGTGTCTAGATCTGTTTATATCATGTTTTGGTCATGCAAAGAAGATGGCTTTCTACGGCTTCGCTGACGGTGCTTTCCGCCACATCTTGAATATTGCCTCAGCTGCTTGGGTCTTCTATTCCCCAGCTGAAGATTTGGTCAGTTCAGGAACAGTTTGTATTGGTCCCTCTACCAACAACATCACTCAGTATCAAGTAGTCATAGGTCTTCTGACTGAAGCTGCCTCACAAGATGTTCGCAATCTGGTAGTCTTGATGGACTCACAACTTGTGGTTTGTCATCTAAACCATGTTTATACCATTAGAAATCATGTGCTTCTCCACCTCTTCTGGAGGGTACACTTGTTAGAAAGGTCATTCGAAACCATCACCTATAGGCATATCCCTAGGGAACATAATGTAGTTGCTGACTCATTAGCTAATTACATCCTAGATTGGCATATTTCCCATTCATGAAATTAAAATCAAACATGGTTCATTGCAAATAATCAATTAAAGACACATAAAACTCATGTAAAATACATCCAGCATTTGAGACATATAAACACCAGGTAAAAGTATGTATATATATATGAACATGTTTACAAAAAATAGGTCATGAGACCTCATCTGAAGCATGTAGGCTTTCAAATAAAAATCACCATACAAAATCCTGAAGCTATCAACCTTCAGTACATACATCATGCATACATCGTCTAGTGATGCTTGTGGTAGCACATCACCGCCCGGGATACTCTATGCCGGTAGTCTACTAAACCGACCTGGTAATCCTGCTGTAGGGCTCCGATACCTCAGAGGGAGGTCATCAATGGAAGTGTCAGGGATGTATAGGGTCAACCTCTCCAATTTTTCCTCTAACTTCCCGGTCACATCATCACCCTATGGTATGAAGCGGGCTCTAGCTTGTCTATCCAATGGGGAAGCTCCCCCAGGTCGTGCTTCTCCAACGTCTGCATGAAAATATTCAGGTCTCATTGCTGAACATAAAAAATATAAAACATTAAAAAACATAAAATCACTATTTCCATTTAGGGTTTCTTGCTTCTTACCGATGTCACCCCACTATCCATTAGGTGGGAGTGGTAGGTCAGGGTCTCTGCTGAATTCTATACCCACATAAGCATAATTCTCCACCATGAGGATCTGATCTCTCAGCCATCGGAAGAACAGGTCACCAAAATTCACCTTCCCCCTGCCTGCTCCAGTACAAGCAATAATCTGAACCCACCTCTGCATGTAAGGGTCCTACACTCTCAGCTCTGTAAAGACCACCCAAGGTCTCATCTATGGTACCTGCTCAAAGAAAAATTAGGCTAGAATGGAACCAAAACCGAATTGCTTCAATTCCCCCTGCTAACACTTGGTCAGCTGATCCTTGAATATTGGAAGCAGGGCTTCCGTCCAGTTGAAGACTGTAGGCGCCATGGCCTCTAGGGAATAGAGCATATGTGCCATAGAATCCTGGTGCACTCCCTAGCTTCCCGCCACTCTCTACATCATAAAAAATACAGTCCATAGAGGTCCATCCATCATTTCCTTTATGGGGATTTTCTTCCCAATGTCCTTGTCCCTGGAATATAGTGACGGTCTATCAACTCTTGTGTGGTAATATCCCCTGCTCGGGAACCCGTCAGCGATATGGGGGCACCCCATCTCAAAATTTTATTCAAGAAGTAGATATCCTCTACCTCAACTGTCAGAATATGAGCCCTAAACTCAAAGTCTTGTTGCTCCAGATTCCACATCCGGAGTATATGCTCAAGAAATCACTCATGTGATACCATACTGGGAGTCCAGAAGAATTTTAGGAGTCCACATTATTGTAATGCGGCTATGCAACCTGCATTCCTTTAGGAAAAAGAGTCATCATTATCATGCTGTCTTTCCTTCCATATCACCATTTTTTATCAACAAGAGCCTACCAGAAAAAATCACAAGACCCATTAGAATCATTCATAATCATTCAAATCAAAAGAAATGATCTAGTTTTTCTTGTGTCAATAGTTTTACATATTCACAGCCGACACTGCCTGTACGCCATTGAGGATAGGCGGCGGCACCACCTATGTGCTTTGTTTTTGGCACGGTTCTAGCAAGGTATCGCGTATCCCGCAAGGGATAAGCGCGGTGCCCACTCCCATGATTTTAGGGCTTTCCATACAAGCCCCAAAACACCATTCAAAATCAAAATTGAGACTATGAAAAGTAAGAGTAGGGTTTGAACTGTTACCTGGAACTGACGATGCTCGAATCCAACGGTGGAAAATCCCGATATCAGCAACCGAATATCTGACTAGGAAAGTGCTCCAAATTCTCTCCACTCTAGGTAAATATTAAAATGATTTGATTTTTCACTATTTACATGACTTTTATATACATTTTTGGGTTTGACATGATATAGTTTTGATTTAAAATTGCTTATTACTATAAATTTATCAGTCGCAATCCCTTAATGTTAGTTATTGGTGCATTTAACACTTGTTTTGAGTCGTTGCAGGATAGAATAATAGTAGCAGTAAAGTCTTGGGAGTTCATTTTTAACTTTTTCGTACTACCATAAAATGGAAAAATTCATTGAGTGTTTATTATGACACTTTGGTCACACTCTCAAAACCTAGTATCAAAGGTTCGAGTCCATTTCTGATTATTTTCAGGCTCGTAAAATCTCTCACACTGAAAAGAGACCTAATGGAGTCTTCGTTAAACTCTTTTCGGGCTCCTTAAATACAAAAATATTGTTGAGTGATCTTTTCTTATTCATGCTCGTTAAAGCATTTGAAGAGTTGTCTCTCTGACGGTAGGTTATCTCTTTTTTGGTTCGGATAGACTATTTACAAAAAAGGAACACTACAGCCAACCATGACTAGAAGATTTCTCTAAGGTATGATTTTACACTTTTTCGGGCCTTAGGGACTAAATCATACGAAAAAGGACCCTTTGGATTCTTCTTCCGTGGTCATTCAGAATCTCTAAACATGAACGATACCAAGTTTTCTTTCATTGGACTCATTAAATTAAACATTGAGAGACTTGTTTTTGGGAATGAACCCATCCTCTCTCAGGTTCGTAAAACATATGAGTTTGGACTTTTCTTTGGACAAGCTATACTGAGTGTTTATTACCCTCTTTGAACTCATAAAACTGAAAATAGAAACTCACCAACCATGATGGTGGGAAATGGGAAAGGGAATCATTTTGTAAATAAATGGCAGTAGTTCGGCGTTACCTTTGAACATGGCACTTGTCTACATATCATTTCAGTAAATTGGGTATCCAGCTGAGCTCCATGATAATCCACTTTCATGAGTCATGCCACCCCTTTGAGTCTTTCAAAATAACGCATTGTCCACTGTCGCATTGTGTGTCTGTCCCGTTTAGTCATGCTGCCAAGTATTTTTTCATGTCGCCTGATGTTCAAAGGGAAGTTGAAGAAGTTTACCTCTCCAGTCAAAATAGTCTCTATGTCAGTACTTTTGAGTTAGTCTTATGGTTACTACATTCACATCATTCCAGAACTATGTTCTAAGTTTCATGTCGTCAATGTGGGACTCATCATGGCCCTCCTTCAACGAGACTATCCCCATCGACATCATCTCATCATCCGAAAAATAGTCTTAGAAACAAAAACTTAGTACCTTGAGATATGTATGCCTTAATGACATATTCTCTCACTCTCGACATAGGCTCACATTATTGACCTTTGATTGATAGAATAAACTGGGTGTTTGACGTCAAGACATATATTCACACTCAAGAGATTATACTAGGGTACCTAGGGAATCATTGACATCAATGGTGATATCCCTTGCACTTGTTAACGGTTCACATCATTGACAGGTAATCAAGTGGTTTCTACCATGTTCGACTTCAGATCATTGTAATCACATGGATAGAATCGTACTTTGCGGAAGATGAGACGAATACCCCGGGTATTTGTTTAAGCGCTCATTGCTTTCCCTAGGTTGCGATGGAGTTTTGTATATCTAGCATGGATCCACATTTGTATGGTCGTGGCTATGCTCAAATTTGTGTCTGTATGACATAGATCTACGTTGTATGTCTAGTAGTTATGTCCAAGTTTGAGTCCTCTATCACATGGATCTACATTGTATTCTAGTATCCGTGCTTGTTTATTCCTCTCATGGATTTGCCTTGTATTGGTCTACAACCATGAGCCGGTTACTTGTGTCTATGAGTCAAAAATATTGATGTACTATAGATGCCTACTTGACGGCATGCTCTGATCGAGCTAACATTTTCATCTCGAAGTGACAGCTTGTTCTCTCAAAGCTCTTGTTTATCGTATCCCTCTAAGACTCACGCTTTGGGGGCATTTTGTTATACCCAAATCCTGTCACCACCATGTGATAAGACCTTTTGACTTACATGTTTTCCCTTAATCCTAGCACTTAGAGTGGAATCCCATGTTGTTTGTTAATTCTACATGAAAAAACTCAGTACCGTGTTTTCCCTATGACCCATGAGCGGTACCTTGCTCGCACCACCTGTATCCTGTTTTCCATAAGCGGTGCCACCGCCTATGGCCTTTGGTCCATAAGCATTTCTCATCTAAACCGCTCTGTCATAAGAGAAGAAAAGCGGTACACTGGGTAAAATGGGAAAAGGAGAAGTTTCTCGAGGCTTATAGATCATGAGCCTCATGTCCTCCCTTATCCCTATTATTGTGGGTTATTTGAGCTCAAGATCTCCCATCATAGGATCTTGGAGGCCACCTCATCCACAAATCTCTCAACTATTCCTATCCATTGAGTCTTATAAATACAATCTCATGTCCATAGTTGAGGGGGAGAACTATAGAGTTATTGTTATGCTTTTGGATTGACCACTTAGCCCAAGCCATTGGAGAGCATAGAGAGCAAAGTTGGAGCTTATGGGGATTAAGTGTTTGTCTCGTGGAGATGCTTGTTGAGACTAAGGAAATGGTTGTAAGCTTCTCCATACATCTTTAATGCAAAGCTGATTTTTGTCCCACATTACTGTTGTTTTGATTTTGCATGTACATGTTGTTAGATTCCTTAGTCACTAACATGGATAGGTAGATGATTTTTCGGTAGCTTTGATGTGTTTGCATGTTTGATCTGTTAGAAGGTACACAGGTTCACTATCGAAGCAACATTCCAGGTGTCTATGACATCCAGAGAAGGTCTTCATCCTTTGTCATTCACTCATTTGTTCTGGATCTGAACCATTCAGACCAGAGGAATAGCTTCTATCCATAGAAGGTGAAATATGCCTGGTTACAGATAAACAGAGAGAGGAAAAGAACCAAGTCCTTCTCCTTATTGTGTGACATCATTGATAAAGAAAATTTCAACTATGAAGAAGCGACAGAGAAGAAATAATGGAAGGATTCTATGATCTTGAAGGAGTACCATTCGATCATGAAGAATGATTTATGGGATGTTGCCCTAGACCAGAAGGGAATTCTGTTGTGACTTCCAAATGGATCTACAAGATCAAGCATGCTGCAAATGGTAACATAGAGAAATATAAAGCAAGATTTGTGGCTTGTGGATTCTCCCAGAAAGAATGAATAGATTATGAAGAAACTTTTGCACTTATATCCAGATACACCTCCATCAGATCAATACTTGCTCTAGCTACAGTAATGAAATGGAAGATACATCAAATGGATGTCAAGACTACCTTCTTGAATGGTGTAGTGGAAGAGGAAGTGTATGTGGAGTAACCACTCGGTTTTGAGACACATGACAGGGAGACTCATGTGTGTAAGTTGAAGAAATACCTGTATGGTTTGAAACAGGCACCCAAGACATGGTACGACAGAATTGATAGCTTTCTATCCAGTTTGGGATTTACCAAGAGTAAAACGGATTCCAACCTTTACTACAAGGTTTAAGAAGGGAACCCAATTATACTCCTACTATATGTAGATGATCTGTTTGTAACAGGTGAGGATGGGCTAATTGCTGATACGAAGAGGAAGTTTGCTACCATGTTTGAAATGAAGGAATTGGGTATAATGCATTACTTTCTAGGCATGGAGGTGTGGTAGAATGCAGATGGAATATCCCTGGGACAAGGGAAGTATGCAGTAGAGATCCTAAAGAGGTTCAAGATGATGGACTGCAAGGCCATGACCACACCTATGGCATCGAACCTGAAGCTATTGAGTGATGCTTCATCAGAGTCGATTGATGCTACGATGTATCATTAGATGATTGGGTCCTTGATGTACCTGACAAATACAAGCCTTGATATTTTCTTTGGTATGAACACATTGAGCCAGTTCCTAATAGATCCCAGACATGTTCACCTGATTGCTGCAAATCATATTATGAGGTACTTGAAGGGTACAGTTGATTATGGGCTCAAGTATGAGGTAGATCAGAAGATTAACCTGGGGGGTTAAGTGGATTCTGATTGGGCAGGAAGTGCCATTGATAGGAACATCATTTCAGGGTGTTGCTTCAGTATGGGATCAGGTGTGATCTCTTGGTTTAGTAAAAAACAATCCTATGGAACTAAGTACTGCTAAAGCAGAGTATGTCGCAGCTTGTTCAGTTAGTTGTGAAGCAGTGTGGCTGAGGAAGCTACTATCTGATTTGTTTGATCTCCTGTTGGATGCCACTTGTATATATTGTGACAACCAGAGTTGTGTGAATTTGTTGAAGAACCCAGTGTTCCATGACAAGTCGAATCATATCAAGATCAAATACCAGTATATCATGGATATGGTGCAGAGAGGAGCAGCAAATCTCCAATATGTTGCGACAGATGAACAGATAAATGATGTGTTGACCAATCCATTATCTAGAGTGAAGTTTGATTTATTCGGGGAGAAGATTGGTGTTCTCCGGATCGAGGTGTTACGGAGATAAATTCCTATGTATTGGGGTACCACAACAGATAGCTTGACTCTAGAAATCAATCCTTTCCTATATGCAAGAGAAACCAAATATCTAACACTAAAGGATCTCGATTCGCACCTTATTCCAGACGGTTGATGTACATCCTCGTTGAGCTTTTCCAATCTCGCTTGTATTAGAAATTTGCTTCCTCAACATTCAGTAAAAAAGACAAGCATGCTATATATAATTGTGTTAGACCTACTCTAACATATATAATCAATAGCATATAAGCATTTAAAAGCATCCATGGATCAAATACACATTATTGGACAGGAAAAGATATTTCTATTGATATAAAACAGAGATTACAATAGTGACAACCTCTATCAGCATGTCTGCGAATCGAAGAAACTGAGTCCCCCACTTGGGCCTCCACCACTTCAATCCTCCATATCTTGATAGAAAGCTCACAAGCAAAAGGAAATCTTGGGAAGAACACAAATTTCTCCAAGGGACAAAGGGATGTAGACTCAAGTATAAGCTCCGGCAACAATGGACTATAGTTTTCTTGCTCTTCAATTCCTCCCCTTTCGATGTATCCAAAGGGTTCCTTATATAGCTCTTCAATGGGGTAATGGAAGTTCGAATCCGAGGGATGTCAAGGCATATGGAAGGCCAAGAGACAAGTGACTTGGATCCACATCAAGGAAAACTCCAAAATCATTTGGCCTTTTGCACACATCCCGATGTACGCAGGTTTAAGGGTCAAATTTGCATATATACGCGAGAAAGAAATTAAAAGTCGTGTATGCCAATTATTGCATGTTTTTAGGGATGATATTGGAAACATAAAAGGTACAAAAATGGTCCATGGGGTCTAAGGAGTCTGCAGAGGGACAGGGAAGGCCATAAAAGTGTGATCCACCGTGTGTGGTAAAATCAGCTATAACAGATTCCCCCTAATGTGTGAGGTCAGAGGGGATCATACGATGGCCGAAATACATTATAAGTCCATCCCAGAAGTGGAGTGATGAAGAACCCAGTGGAAGAACCATCCATCCAATCAATACAATACAATGATCAAACTCTGCACATAACTGCAAGTAGATGTAGCAATCCTGGATACATAAGAGTACACTGGCCATGAATAGGCATGATACAAAATATGACATGTGTGCTCATCGCCATGTATAATATAGATAGCTCAGAATATCCATGATGAAGATATACATAGGATCATGATTTCCATGAAGGCTAAAGATATATAATGGATCAAGATCTCCATAATGGCTGGAAATATATGACATATACTAGAATCAAGTCACGAGAGCTAAAATCTCATGAACACTGGCATGATCAAGGAGGTATCATATATAAGATGCCACCAGTCTGGAAGGTCTTCTACACAAACCGCTACGAGTACATGTCCTACTATGTGAATATAGGTGTAGAGGTTGAACATAGTAGTCCATTGTTTGATTACGGGTCGTTGATGTATACCGTTAACAGACGCGAGATCACCCACCGATAATGAAAATGGGAATCAAGGTACTAGAATGCAAACTAGCAAGTGTGAATAAATGTGTTGAGGTTGAACACTTGAGAGAATCCATCGATCAGGGGACATTGATGTATTCCCAAAAAACTGTTGATGGAGAAAGAACCTACCACTGATGACTGCAGGTCTCAAGGCACTCAAAAATGACTCTAGATTCCTATCCCAAAATAAATGACTTGAAGTCGATAGGATGAAATCTGCTGGAAGGAGGGAATTAAGGCATCCCCTATCATCCAACATGAGGTACTCAGCAAAGCTGTATAATGTGGAAGGACTCGATCATAATGTGCATGAACCAATAACTGTACCGGGAATGGCTGACATGTAAAGTCAAGATAACTGAGGAATGTCTGACTCAGGTTTCAACTTCCTTTGAACAAGAGCATAACGATGAATGGTGACTGAATGCAGGAAGCATAGAATTGATATACGAAACTGGGACATCTCTGCGACACAGGAGGCATCAACAGAGGCTCCATAGGGACTGGAAGCTTAACCAGTCGATGGAGATAAACTCAAGTAAACGAGTACAACTCCTAAAGTCAAACTATTACCCAACCAATGGATTTGATATACAGTGCTCTGTTCGAAGGCGACACGACTCGACTGCTTCCAAAGATAACATCTTTTCTCATCTGAATTTTGGTTTTTTTACTTTTTTGGACTTTTTCAAATATTTTGAAAAGCTTGAAAAAGAATAAAAGTGCTTTATAGTTACACATTAGGAGGAGACGAGTGTGAATGGGAAAACAAACTAGTTCCAAGCAGTGGAACATACCTATGCTCAATGCAAGGACACATGTGTAGGATAGCGACACTTGGGGGAAATTCCCCTCCTAGTAAAAATAGGGAATCAAGCCACAAAGGATATACAAAATGGCTCTATGTGGCTAGACATGAGACAAGCTCGGGCTATATGGTTGATACTCAAAGTCAGGGAAGTGGGCATAAGGCTCAATGAGGCAGGAAAAGCTCATGAAAATGCAATTACAACTTGACATAAGGGAGTCCTGGGGGAAATAGGCCAGCAAAAGATCAACAGGAGTATGAGGCTCTTGCAAAATGTCACGGTGATACTATACAATGGACTCCCACACCCTAAAGCACAAAGTGTCGGTATGGGCACCAAATTCAAACAAGGAGCTAACTAGGGCACCCATGTAAAGTCAAACTCTACCATTCACATCATGCCACTTCTAAAACAACACTGTGACAGGATAGAATGGGTTCGTACCTAAGGTTATAATGAAATGGTCATAAGGTCATGCAAAATGCAAATAGAGGTGAACTCTAACCTATATGCCAGTTTATACATCATACCTAAGATCGGCATGAACGGTTCAAAGCAATGGTTGAAACGATGCTCAAAATGGTCTCCTACATCATCATATTAGTCAAAAACAGTCCAAAAGGGTCAGAAACGGTTCAAAACTATAGAAAGGGGGTAAAAATTTTGAAAATTTTGAAAATTTTGAAAATTTTCTATAAATAGTAAAAAATTAAAAACATTATATATCATTTGAATTTTTTACCCAATTGAGCTCAGAACTTCAAACGCAAATTCCAAGAGTTTCATCCAGCGGAATTCAACACCGTTTTTTTCAGGTAACTTCCCATGCCCTGCTCTTCCATTTGCATGTAAATTTTTTCAAATTCCATGGTCAAAATCATTTTCTAGGACATTCTAAGATATGTGCTTCGGCCCACGCAGAAATTGGGGGTTTTCCCGCCTATAGGGTTTGCTATACATGGAAAAATGGCCTAAAGTCGCGTACATACATGGCTATTTTAGAAACAATCGTGTATGCAGTCACGTTCAATGTTTTTTAAGACAAATAATGACCAAAATTCAATGTAAATGTGCAGGATGGTTCTATAATGGAGGGAGAGAGAACACAGGAATGTAGAAGAGGTTGGACGGGGCAATCTAATGGCTCAACAAGCTCTTCGTGCATGCAGGCTCTACAAGTTTTGGTGTCTTGGGGGCTTAAGGGCCAAACCAAGACTGCTGCAGATGCTAGTAGACTACTAGGATCTTGACTCATATTCTTTCTAGATCAACGGGACGTCCCTCACTATAGAGGTGGAGGACATATACTTCATTACAGGATTGTCTCGACGGGGGGAAGCGGTGAACCTACGTTCTCAGAGGCTCGGATTTGGCCTCACCATTGATGAGTATATTGTTGTATACTGTTACCCAGACATGGAGAAGGTTGGGATTCAAATCCCAACAAACTCCATACAGGTACTAGGCCTGAAGGCCATACTACTGACACTTGGCAAGATAGCAGGGCTAGCCTCACTCCACTAGGCCTCGCGACCCTTGATGTTCTATGCAGTGGAGTGCATGAGACCCATAGTTTACGATTGGAGTACTACGCTATTGGGTAACATGAAGCAACAGCTCAGTGACTGTAAGATGGGCAGGGTACAAAACTTTGATTTCAACAGTATACTGAGCACATTCTTCTTCGAGCGTGTTCTTGGACTCAGCCCTAGAGTTGATGTTCCTCTTCACAGGGTTCAAGATCCTGCCCAACGACGTTGGGAAGATCCGATGCATAGACTGGGTGGAGGTAGGGTGTGCAACTCCTACCCAGCTGATTTCTTTCCATGGTGGCGGCGGCAGATAGTTTCCATCGATGATTACCCCTATGCGGGGATAGATTTTCGGGGAGATCTCGACATTCCCCTACCACTAGGATCAGCATACGGTGAAATTGGTAACGAATCCCAACCCTCTTTTTTAAGTTTTTTGAATTATTAATTTTTTGTGTTTTTTGATATATAGAACCAAAAGACATGTTTTTGCATGACGACACATAGAGACATCCTGTCATATGTGTGCAGATGTAGGACCACAGCGGCCTGATGGTTTCCCTTGTCATATACGGAGGGGATGAGGAGATGACATCATGGGTGTGGATGCAAAGTAGACGCTCCAAAGCATCCACACAAACTTTGTGCGACTGACACATAGGGTACACATGGCACAAGTCGAGGACTTGCCTAAGGCCATGCAGCGTCAAGTGGTGGGTTTACCATGAGCATGGTTGTGGTTGTTTTGACGGCTAGCTAGAGCCGTGGTTACTTTCCACGATCAGAACCCCCCTCCTCCTCCCCAGGATTAGATACCTAGGAGTGACATATTTTTTGTACTACCATGTATTATATTTTGGTGGCTCGAAAGCCCCATTTTTGTATTATGACACTTATGTATTATCACATCTTGAATGTTTAATGAAAAACTTTTATGATGATCGATTTTATTTATTTACATGTGTAAAAATGTATGTTTTTGATGAGCTTATGGTCTGTGAAAGAAATCCCAATCTAACACATAGTTAGCATATGAGTCAGCAACTTGATTGTAAATTCTTGGAACATGTATGTATGTTACGTTTTCAAATTTCAGTTCTAACAATATCACACGTAAGAATCTTCGTAATAATGTGGATCCCAAACATGATATAAGCCATTGATCTGTGACACTATTAACTGCGAATCAAGATGTACCTCAAGAGAGAGAACACCATGCGAAATGGCATCTCATAGAAGCTTGATAACGGCACTATATTCAGCAACATTGTTTGAAGAGGGCCATAAACATACGCCTCCTAAAGACAATATCTGACCCGTAGGAGTATAAATCACCCAAGTAGCAGAGGGTGATTGTTGAGTGTGACGGCTAGCATCATCAACAAATCCTATATAGATGGAAGACTCCATTGACATCTGCCATAAGAAATAAAAGCTAATCAGCAACCCGATCACCATAAGAAAAACCTAACTATGCAAAATACTGTACAATAATATACAATAATCAGCCCTGGATGAGAATCATGCATAGTACTTTTTAAGATAGAGCCCATTTCTAGGCTTCGCCAAGGCTATCCCTTCGTCATCTAGTAGCTCATAAGCACCCTTCTCTAAAACATGTTTGACAACGTAAGTACCATGCCACATGGGGTTAAACTTTCCTGCCCCCAAGGGTTCTTTAGCTTGATCCCACAAAAGGACCAAATCTCCTTCACTAAACTTCCTCGGATGGACAGATTTATCATACTGGACCTTAACGCGATGCTTATTTAATTCTAGAGCCACTATGGCATCTCGTCTCTACTCATCAAGCTGATCTAAGTGGACCAAACGTCCCTCCAATGGGGAAGTGTCTAGTAAGAGATCTATGGCTAGCTTCAATTAAAGGATTTCGCATTCAACCGGCAGGACAGAATCCACTCCATGTACAAGATGATATGGAGAAAAACCGGTGGCAATATTAACCACGGTTCTATAAGCCCACAAAGCAAGATATAACATGATATGCCAGTTGGTCTTGCTTTGTGCAATGGTTCATTGGAGAATGGACTAAAGTGAATTGTTCACTGCTTCAACCTGTCTATTCGCTTGAGGGTAATAAGAAGAGGAATGCTCCTGCTTATACCCTAGCTTCAAGGCCAACTCTTCCATCATCTGATTCTAAAAATTCCTACCATGGTCAGTGACAAGCTCCTTCGGATACAAAACTGAGTAATGATCTGGTTGAATACGAAATGTGTGGTTGTCTCACCATTGGATTTAATCGTGGGCATAGCCTCAGCCCATTTCATGAAATAGTCAACATCAACTATAATATGATGATGCCCCCCAGCTGAAGCTGGGTTGCAATCCATGAAATCAAGCCCCCACTTGGTGAAGGGACCAGCGGTGATAATCGGATGTAACGGGGCAGGATGTGAGAGCATATTGCGTGCAAACACCTGGCAAGGGTGGCACTTCTTGACCACATTGACACAATCTTTAAAGATCGACGGCTAGAAATAATCTAATCTGAAGATTGTTTGGGCTATAGAAATCCCAGATAAATGACCACCACACGCCCCTCCATGGCAATCATTCAGCACAAGCTCAGCATCCTCATGAGTTAAACAACGATGTAAAATGGAATCTACCCCACGGTGGTACAATGTGTTATCCACTATAAGGTAGTTCTTGGATACGTGATGTAACCGTCATCGTTCATCCCGTGAAAGGTGAGTAGGGACCTTCAATGTTTGTAAATATATAATGATATACCCATACCATGGATCCAAAGTTGAGATCAGGAAAATGTGCTCATCGACAAATGTATCTTCACAAACTTCCTCCTCCTCTTCACTTGGGAAATCAGATATAAGCTCAGCAAAAACCAACGATATTTTTTATTTTGCAGAAACAAACTTGAGATCAAATTCTTGCAAGATGACAATCCACTTATTATACTTTCCCCCTATCATCCTTCTAGTGAGGACAAACTGAAATGGATTGACATGGGCTACCACCAAGGTCTAGCAAAGGAGAATATAGTGTCTCGATCTTTGAACCACATGAATGGTAGCTAAGGAAAGTTTCTCCACATGGGAATAACGGATCTCCGCATCTATAAGGTTTCGGCTCAAATAATATACGACATGCTCATGGATATCCTCATCCTCTTGAACCAAAACCATACCAATCGTCTCCATGGATGCAGCCACCTAAAGAAAAAAGCCACGGCTATAGTCGGGTGGACTAATCACGAGGGCCAATGCTAAGGCTCATTCAAGTGCATCAAAGGACTCCTGGGCTCGCTCATCCCAGCAAAAGGTAGTGTCCTTATTCAAAAGATGCATAAAGCCTCTAGTCAAATTGGAAAAATTAACCATGAATCTCCATAAGAAATTTTCCATGCCTTGCAAACATTGAAGATGTCTAATGTTTCTCGGGGGAGACAATTGAAGTATTACCTCAACCTTTAAGGGATCAACTCTTATACCCTCCCTGGAGACAATGAACCCTAATAAGTGACCAGACTTCATGCAAAAGATGCATTTATGAGGATTTAACCTAACTAAATAATGGTGGCATCTTTCGAACACTAATCTCAAATGGTAGGAATGACGCATCCTCTGACGAGAATGAGCAGCTAGGTCATCCAAAAAGAATTCAATAATCGATTTGAGATCATGGAAAAACAAGGTCATAGCCCACTGAAATGTGGCTCCAATGTTTTTATGGCCAAAAGGCATCTTCCAATATGCAAAGGTACCCCAAGGACAAATAAATGTAGTTTTATGTTGGTCCTTGGGTTTGATCTGTATCTGATTGTATCTAAAAAATCCATCCATAAAGGAAAATACCTCGCTTGCTGCACACTCATCCAAAATTTGATCAACAAATAGTGTGGGAAAATTATCCTTAGGACAAGCACGATTCAAGTCACGGAAATCAGTGCATATACGGATCGCTCCCTGCTTCTTATCAACCAGAACGGGGTTTGAAACCCACTCCATCAAGGGAACGGGATAGATAAAACCGACATTTAACAGTTTTTCTATCTTAGCCTTAAGTGTGGGTGCTTTTCTAGGATTCACCGCATGCAAGTGTTGTTGAACAGGCTTAGCATTGGGATAAGTTTTAATCTCATGTTCAATAATGCAAGGGTCGATACCTGGCATTTCCTCATATGAATAAGAAAAGACATCATGAAATTCTTTGAACAGCTCAGTATGCTCTTGAATCTCAGCATGGGAACATTCTTCCCCAATATAAGCATTCTCAATCTTGCCAGGATCGCGAGAGATATTGATAGGGATGGTAGGAGATATATTCACCATGTTTCCATCAGCCATCGGACCAGGAGAGCTCAATGGAACCATGAGACTACCAATTCTCTCACTAAGAATCTCCCTAAAGTATTCACACTCCAAATGGTCAAGCTCAGGAAGAAAATAATATCTATGATGTGACTCTTCCCAAGGTGGCTCAACCCCAGACATGGCCTCAATAATAGCTTCATCTGATGGAAAAACACTATCAAGGAAATCATGTGCGTGATAAGACTTAACTGCCCATGCAGGAAGCACATATGGGTCCTCCTACTCCATCCACGAAGAGGAAATACTAGGCTCTGCAACACATTCAAGATTCGCTTGATATCATATCATTGTTGCAGGCAATGGCATGTCCATTTCGATAGGCTTACTCGAAGGACTCGGTGTAGGAAGGATCCAAGGATCTTGCATATGGGTAGTGCAAAAATACACCGATCTCAATGAATATGAAGCCCCACTGGAACTAGACCCAATCATAAGAATGGGTGCAGGACAACTAAAGCTTCCCATAAGGGATGGATACATGCCAACACCCACACTCCCAGTTTCCAGCTGAGAATGATCAATGATCGAGATAGAAGCTCCCAATGATGCAGTAACACTCAAATTTTTGAATGATGTTTGATCAATCATAACAATGTTCCCATTAAATGAAAAGCATACAACTCGAAATAGAGAAGAAGCTACAGCTTGCATACGATACATCCAATTCCTACCCAGTAACAGATTGTAGTCAAGGGGCGCATCAACCACCTTGACCTCGATCACGACGGTCTTCCCTCCCAAATGGACCTTAAGAGAAGGAATAATTTCATGTGGCCGAAACGATCTACCATCAAAAACAGTCAACATGGTAGCAGATTTAGACAGCTCGGGGGAACCCGAACCCTTCCAACACGACAAAGACATCATGGAAGTAGCAGCGCCTTTGTCGATCACAGTGCGCTTGATGGTCTTGTTAAGACATTCTACATGAATCAAGAGAGACACATAGTAATTCAAGTGAGGTTGTAGTCACACGGTTTCAAATTTGATGACGAAGGAAGAGTTATCATCATTAACACCAAGAGCAGAAAGCAAAGCCTTCCTTTGCGAAGGACAACTCTGAAGTACTTCAAGTGCAGACATTTCACAAGGAGTGTGGCCCAAATCCTCGACAACTGAATAGCTCTGGGTGGCTCTGGCATTAGGATTATGTCCCGAACGCTTTAGGACTCCCTTAGGAATGCGAGGTGCGACTTCAAATTTTATCCACATGGTTTTCAATCTGCAAAGGACTCCCAGGTGGAGTAGGTTCCTTTCCAAGGTCTGGTTGTGACAAACCATAGCCCTTCGCATGGGTCACAACCTTAGTACGACGCACCATATCGATGCAACCATGACCACTACTGGCTTCCGGTGGATCTTGATCTCCACCAGACTGATCATGCATCCTCGACTTCATGTTTTGATTATGTGGTAAAGGGTTGGTCAGCACAGTGATCCGGTGAATTATTCATCTTCAAAAATTACACTGATCCAATATGGTACAAGGTTTATTAATCTATGGTTTTAAATCATATGCTAAACATTATATGCGACCATCCCTTGAAATTTGTGGCACAGCCCGCGCAGCACAGTTGCGCATGAGCCGCGCAGTTGTAGCATGGACCGTGCAGCGCAGTTGCGCATGAGCCGCGCAGTTGTATCATGGACCGCGCAGTGCAGTTGCGCATGAGCTGCACAGTTGTAGCATGGACCACGCAGTGTAGTTGCACATGAGCCACGCAGTTGTAGCATGGACCGCGCAGCGTAGTTGCTCATGAGCCATGTAGTTGTAGCAGGGGCCGCGCAGTTTGTGCACCATCAAATTAAACATCAAATGGTCCATGGAGGTTATTCATATGCTGCGACAGCGGATCGGGTATATGGCGAAGTCCTCATATCCTGCGACATTTGTGAAGTTAGTGGTGGAATCAAACGGTTATGTTACATGTGGCATAGCCCGTTGCAAGCACATGTGCGTGGAGGTCATTGCAACGTGTGGTGAGTCAGCATATGTGCATGGATTTGGTTGCAACGTTTCGGGGATATGGAACATCGTGGGAACATAATGCTTGTGCAGCGATTTGGTGGGATTGCATGGTTCCATTTTATCATATGGTTGTAACGATAAAGAAGATAACAGTTGTGGTAAAGAGGAATCAAACCCCTTACTTATCCTCCCGCTAAACGCTTAAATAGAGGATGCTGGCCACCATTCAGGGGACAGACGGGAGAGAGATTCGGATTGTGTAGAGCACAGAGCTTCGTTTTCTGTTATGAGAAGCTTGGAGAGATTCGCTGGGAAACATCCAGATGCTATTTCTTTTTGAAGTCGACTATTCTCTGTTATCTTTTAGCTTTCTTTGCCCTTCAAAGGCTAATTGTAATTTCTAGAAGAGAGGTCTTAAAGACTTTGTATAGCATTCTGTTTACAGTTGCTGAAGTTGATTCCAGAACCACTTTGTACCATTTTAAAGAGATTAATTGGATCGGTACCCATTGGAGAGGGACCCGGAGACGTAGCCCAGTGGAGGGGGTGAACTCCGTTATCAACTTCTGTTTGTGACTCTCTGATTCTGTGTTTCGTTTTATGTCTGTTTAGCTGTTTGGTTTTTCATTTATGTTCTGTTCTAAGAATTTAATTTCTGTTAATGTTGTTCCATTAATTAACCTGTTGAACGCATTCTTTTAAAACAAACTTTTAATGCACACAAGTTGAGATCCGACGAATCATTTTATGGTATCAGAGCAGGTTAACTGCTGGTGCAAGTTTGTGAATGCTTACTAGGTTCAGGTTAAAGCGTGGTGAAGGAGAATTAATTGAAGGAGATCCTGAGATTGGCTCAAGGAGAACATTCTCAAGAACCATGTCTTCTCCACGAGGGGAAGAAGAAGGACATACAGAACAGGAAAAACCTGTTATTTTAGAAACTGAGTTTTTGGAGGCTTTTATGAGCATGAAATCCATGATGGAAATTCTACTCGATGAGCGAGCAGAAAGGAAGAAGAAGGAAGAAGGATCTTCATCCAAAGATGCAGAAGCAAATAAGGAAGAAAAGGTTAAAGGAGTAGGAGGTGATGGTGATCCTCCTAAAACTAATCAAAATTTCTCTTCTTCTCATACTTCTCATTCAAATAATGCAAGTCCCAATCTGCCTTATTTCAAATTGGATGTTAAATTTGAATTGCCAATTTATAATGGAGATTTAGATGCTGAAAAGTTAGACAATTGGATCAAGCAGCTTGAAGTATATTGCAGGGTGTAGGGTATTACTGATGACCCTTCTAGAATTCAATTGGCCACTTTGAGAATGAGTGGAATGGCTCTTACTTGGTGGGAGAGCAAGATTCAGCAAGATCTTCGAAAGAATGGTAAAATTATTTCACTTTGGAATGAATTCATTGAAGTATTAAGAAAGCAATTTTATCCTTTAGGTCACATGCAGCAATTAATAATGAGCTGGCAAAATTTTAGACAAGCTAAAGGACAAAGCATTCAAGAATATACTCATGAATTTAGAAAGAGGGCTATTGCATTGAATGTTGCATTAGATACCCAGGAAACTCTCCTTAAGTACATTGGTGGCATGCATTCTTATTTGCGACATACTTTGTTGATGTTTAACCCTAGTACCTTGGATGATGTATGTGTTGAAGCTACACATTTAGAAACTAGGGGGAAGCATGCTAATGATACTTTTGTGAAGAAATCCTTTAAATTTGACAGCAAATCGAAAGGTAAAGATACGGGGAAAAAGAAGATGGCTATTGTTAAGAAAGAGGGTGAAAATCCTACATGTTCGCATTGTCAGAAGGGACATGATGTCTCTAAGTGTTGGAAACTTCATCCGGATTTAAGGCCAAATAAGTACGGAGGAAACAAAGATAAAGGCCAAGAAAAAGCTACTGCAACAGTTATTCAGGACTTGGGATCCGACTCAGGTGATGAAACAAAGGTTACAGCTGTCAGAATCCAGGGTAAGAATAAAAGTATCTCACTTCCCATTGATGCAAAATCAAGTTCTAGTGCAAGTACAAATCTTCCATCTACTTCTAAGCAAAACGATAAAAATAGAAGTGCACTGTTTCATGTTCATGTCATTTCAAGTCACACAAAGATTGATACATTGTTTGATAGTGGTTCACAAGTAAATATGATATCAGAAGAAGTGGTTAAGAAACTGCATTTAGTTACTATGCCTCATGAAAAATCCTGTCCTCTAGGTTGGGCTACTAATGATACATGATTACAAATTACAAAGAAATGTGTATTAAAGTTTGCCATTACTGAACAGTTCATGGATGAGGTAGAACTAGATGTAGTACCACTTGACATTTGTGGAATTGTACTTGGGAGTCCATATTTGTATGACCGAAAAGCAGTCTTTTATAGAGAGCATAATAAGTATCATCTTTTTAAAGATGGTATAGAATATATTGTACAAGCACATAATATAAAAACCAATATAGAAATAGTCTCTGCAGGACAAATGAAGAGGTTGGTAAATGCTAGTAAGAATTTTGTGTTAATGATGGTCAAGGTGAAAAATGATGAGATCTCTAAATCTTTTGAAGGATGTGACCCTAAGCATAAATCTGAACTGATTGAAATCATGTCTGAGTATGATGATTTGTTTCAAGATCCGAAAGGGTTCCCACCAAAGAGAGAGATTCAGCATGAGATACATTTGCAACAGGATGTGCCACTCCCGAACATCACTATGTACCGGATGTCTGTGATGCAGAATGAGGAAATCAAGAAGCAGGTTCAGGAGCTGATTGAGAAGGGGGTCATCCGGCCCAGCACTTCTCCTTGTGGCTCCCCGATAGTCTTGGTTCCGAAGAAGGATGGGTCTTGGAGGATGTGCATCGACTATAGGGCCCTTAACAAAATCACCATTAAAAACAGGTGTCCTCTTCCTCGTATTGATGATTTGCTTGATCAATTGAAACATGCAACTTATTTTACAAAAGTAGATTTGCGTAGTGGGTATCATCAAATCCGTGTTGCTGAAAATGATGCTTGGAAAACAGTGTTTAAAACAAAACAGGGTTTGTATGAATGGCTTGTGATGCCTTTTGGGCTCTGTAACGCACCTGCTACATTCATGCGGGTCATGAATGATGTCTTTCAACCATTCATTGATGATTTTGTAATTTTATATCTAGATGATATCCTTATGTTTAGCAAAACCTGGAAAGAACACATTGTACATGTGAATAAAGTTTTAGATGTACTGAGGAAGAAGAAGCTTTATGTAAAAATGTCTAAATGTGAATTTGCTAAAACTTCTTTAGTATATCTGGGCCATATTATTGGTGGAGGCCACTTGCGAGTGGACCCAGCCAAGGTTGTTGTCATTGTAAACTGGCCACGGCCTAACACCGTCACTGAAATTAGAAGTTTTCTGGGTGCGGTTCAGTATTGGAGAAAATTCATTTCTGGATTTTCTTCCATTGCTACTCCATTACATGCGTTGATAAGCATTAAAGAAATTTTCCAATGGGGAGGCAAGCATCAGAGAGCCTTCGACACTTTGAAGGAAAGGATTAGCACCGCACCAGTTCTGACATTGCCATATTTGTAGCAGCCATTTGAGATCGAAACTGATGCTAGCGGGTTTTCCATGGGAGCCGTTTTGATGCAAGGGAGGAAGCCAGTCTGTTACCATTCAGAAACGTTCTCTACTGTAGTAAGTAACTATCTGACCTATGATAAATAATTGTATGCTTTAGTACAGAGTGTGAAGAAGTGGAAACATTATATCATGGGAAAAGAAACAGTCATACATACTGATCATCATCCACTTCAATATTTACAATCTCAAACTAAAATACAACAAAGTAGGCATTTAAGATGGATGGGATTCTTACAACAGTTTCATCTCGTAATTAAGTACAAAAAGGGAATTCATAATAAGGTAGTAGACATGTTATCAAGGCCTCCTACAAATGCTTCAATCATTCTTCAAAACAGTTCATTAACACATGAAATTTATATTGAACAGTATGCAAAAGATAAAGATTTTAAGAAAGTATATGCATCACTAATACATGGTAAACAGGAAGAGAACTATTATGTGCATAATCAACTCTTGTATCATCTTGGTAAACTTGGTATTCCAGAGAAAGAGAGAGTGCATGTGATTCAAGAAGCACATAGTTCATTGATTGCAGGACATTTTAGAGTAAGTAAAACACTGTCATTACTGCAGAATCACTGTTATTGGCCTCAAATGCAAGAAACTGTAGCTAAATACATAAGAGGTTGTGTTATGTGTGCAACAAGTAAGCCTAGCAATAGGAAATTGGGGTTGTACACACCTCTTCCAATTTATTCTCATCCTTGGGAAAGCATCTCCATGGACTTTGTAGGGGGACTACCTATGTCTAGAAAAGGGCATGATTACCTATATGTTGTTGTGGACAGATTCAACAAAATGTGTATCTTAATGCCATGTAACAAACAGATCACTGCTGAACAAACAGCTCATCTATTCTTTCAGAATGTTTGGGTACATTTTGGGCTACCCATGTCTATTGTATCTGATCGGGATTCCCAGTTCTTGGGAGAATTCTGGTCAACTTTATGGGAGCTTATGGATACTAAACTTAAGAAAATTACAGCTTTTCATCCACAGACTAATGGGAAAACAGAGGTAGTAAACAGAACAGTGGTTCAGCTGCTCAGAGGATATTGTAGTAAACATCCTAAACTTTGGGATGAGCAGTTGCAATATATGCAGCATGCTTACAATCATGCAGTTCATTCTTCCACGAAAAGATCTCATTTTGAAACTTGTTTTGGTTATCTGCCAAAAACACTGATGGACTTCTCTTTTGGAAAAGATGCAGTGGATGGACATCATGATGCAGATAAAGCTTCAAAGTTCATTCAGAGAATCCAAGCAGTGCAGTAGGCAGTTCAAGAACAGTTGGAGAAGAGCCAGGCAAAGTACAAAGCCAGGCATGACAAGCAACGAATTGATCATCAATTTTAGGTTGGTGATAGAGTTTGGTTACATATCACCAAAGAAAGAATGAAAGACGAAGGTAAAAAGCTTAAGCCTATTAGGTATGGTGCTTTTGAGATCTTGGAAAAGATTGGTACTAATTCTTTTCGCTTGAATTTACCTCCATACATGCAAATTTATTCAGTTATCAATGTTGGGAATCTTAAACTGTATGAGCCTCCTATGATCATGGATGAGGAAACTAACATACAAATTCCTTCAGTTGATGATATGGCACCTGAATATATGAATGAGTTGCAGGATGATGTTATTCTTGATAGAAATGTAAAAACTTCATGAAGAGGGAATGCTGAGTACCTTCGGGTGGGGCTTAAAGGCATGCATACTAGCAAAGCAAGATGGATGGAGATTGGAAAGGTGGGGGAGTTGTACCCTCACTTACTCGCAGAATGATTCAAGATTTTGGTGGTCCAAAATCTCTCCAATGGGGAGGAATGATCCAGTGGATTATTCATCTTCAAAAATTACACTGATCCAATATGGTACAAGGTTTATTAATCTATGATTTTAACTCATATGCTAAACATTATATGCGACCATCCCTTAAAATTTGTGGCACAACCCATGCAGCGCAGTTGCGCATGAGCCACGTAGTTGTAGCATGGATCGCGCAGTGCAGTTGCGCATGAGCCACGCAGTTGTAGCATGGACCGTCCAGCGCAGTTGTGCATGAGCCGTGTAGTGCAGTTGCGCACGAGCCACGCAGTTGTAGCAGGGGCTGCGCAGTTTGTGCACCGTCAAATTAAACATCGAATGGTTTGTGGAGGTTAGTCATATGCTGCGACATTTGTATGCTACGACAGCAGATCGGGTATATGGCGAAGTCCTCATATGCTGTGACATTTGTGAAGTTAGTGGTGGCATCAAACGGTTACGTTACATGTGGCATAGCCTGTTGCAAGCACATGTGCGTGGAAATCATTGCAATGTGTGGTGAGTCAGCATATGTGCGTGGAGTTGGTTGCAAGGTTTCGAGGATATGGAACGTCATGGGAACATAACGCTTGTGCATCGATTTGGTGGGATTGCATGGTTCTGTTTTAGCATATGGTTGTAAAAATAAAGAAGATAACAACTGTGGTAAAGAGGAATCAAACCTGTTACTTATCCTCCCACTAAACGCTTAAATAGAGGATGCTGGCCACCGTTCAGGGGACAAACGGGAGAGAGATTCAGATTGTGTAGAGCACAGAGCTTCGTTTTCTGTTATGAGAATCTCGGAGAGCTTCGCTGGGAAATGTCCAGATGCTGTTTCTTTTTGAAGTCGACTATTCTCTGTTATCTTTTAGCTTTCTTTGCCCTTCGAAGGCTAATTGTAATTTCCAGAAGAGAGGTCTTAAAGACTTTGTACAGCATTTTGTTTACAGTTGCTGAAGTTGATTCCAGAACCACTTTGTACCATTTTAAAGAGATTAATTGGATCGATACCCATTGGAGAGGGACCCGAAGACGTAACCCAGTGGAGGGGGTGAACTTCATTATCAACTTCTGTTTGTGACTCTCTGAATCTGTGTTTCGTTTTATATATGTTCAGCCATTTGGTTTTTCATTTATGTTCTGTTCTAAGCATTTAATTTCTATCAATGTTGTTCCATTAATTAACCTGTTGAACGCATTATTTTAAAACAAAATTTTAATGCACACAAGTTGAGATCTGACGGATCACACAGCTAGGCCCTATCTTATGAATCTCGAGGCGTCTTCCATACGAGGGCACAAGTGAGTGAGGTGGTCATCCTTACAAAACTTGCAAGGAAACTTAACCTTACGTTTATACTACTTTCCCCCCCTAGCATTGCGGGCATTCTTGTCATTAGAATTGGCATTTTCATTCCTATTCCCACCCTTATGATTGTTCTTACCCTTTTTCTTATTCCTTCCAGGTTGTTGGTTACCCTTCTGGTCCAAGGATTGCACCGAAATCACATTCACCATTTGTGTGGGTTGAGATGAAGCCATGGCTTGTACCAAGGCATATTGGTGTTGGAGACATTTACCATCATACACACTCTTTCGGTCAAATTGGCCTAGTTAAACCACTATCCTAAGTTTAATTGACATCAGTGGAGCATTAATTA
>LPNX010054571.1:108457-133175 GCA_001517045.1 Pseudotsuga menziesii
GGTTGATAGAAAATTGACTCACCTGTTTCACAACCGAATCCATAGGTTTGGTACTTGTACAACCAACAATTCCATCGGCATGTAGTCTAGGTTTGACCTTAGGGTCGAAACTAGAACGCGGAGCGTTAGGAATGATCTCATATAACAATTCGGATTGAGCATAAATCAAATCCAATTCCTGTGCCTTAAAAATGGCTTGTTCCTCATTTTGAACTCCGGACGTAGAAACATCCTTCGTTATATAAGGAAGTAATGATTTAAGGAACCACTCGAGGAGAAACTCCGACAGTATGAAAGCTTTAATCAATCTCTTTCATCTACGCCACTCTTGGATATGGTCCCAGATATGCGTGGATTTGTCTTTTTGAAATGTCGACAAGAGTTTTGTACCAACGTCGTAACGCACTGGCAGTTGGAAGTGATTAAGAAAATTCATAGCTAGGTCATTGAACAAAACAAATGCCCCCCTAGGTAACTCTAGGTACCATTTCGCTGCAGGCCTGGTGAGGGTGTGTTGAAACAGCCTTAAATGGATCGAATCATCATGTAAGGAATTAGAAGAGCACCAAAGGTGAAATGTAGTAACATGTTCACTAGGATCTTCTCCTTGTTTGCCCTTGAATTTTGGAATATCTGAGGGAAGCTTGGTAGGGATAGCCAGCTAAGCCGAGTCATAAGATACAAGATCATTCGTTAGTCTCGACAAATCAGGCAAATTTAACATTGCGAGGAAAGGGAGCATAGGTTGAGCAGGTCGATGCCATGCTCCTTGATAATTTTGGTTCACATAAGACTGATTACCGTAACCACCATGGCCATGGCCATAGTATCCTCCTCCCCTTTGACCCATGTATGGTGGCATGGAAGCACCATAATGTGGTTTACCTTGACTATTTGGAGCTATAAATCCATAATTCAGGGAGTAAGTGAGTTGTTGATACCTGTACCCATAAGGTGAATAACTCTCTCCATACTACAGTCCATAATATTGTCCATGAGAAGCTCCATGAGATTTCCCATGGGATGTCCCATGAGAAACTCCATAAGTAGGAATATGGGGAACTCCTTGCGATTGACCATAGGACATTCTAGAAGTAGGAATATGACCTCCTGAGACAATAGAAGGTTCTTGACTCTGAGACACAATTACGCTAGTAGTAGCAGTACGAACATGACTAGTAGCAACATTTTGGCCTAAAGGACCATGTGAATGGGGAAGAGGAATAGCATTCAAAGAACTGGGAATAGAGGACATAGGGACATGCGAAGTGATGTAAGTGGTATTCCCTATATTCACTCATCTTGGTTTTGGCATCCCTATAGGACTACTAACACTAGGTCTAGAACGAACATGTGATGTAGCCTCCACTACCGGGATGGAGGGTGCAATGTGACTCGTGCTCCCAAATCTCTCCACATGGAAAGGAATAGGAGTGCCCCCAGTCATAGTGTTAGGTTCAAACTCCGACTCGGCATGGTGTGACGGATCATGTGTAAGGATACTAGACATGCCATAAATAATGTAAATAGTGCTCGCAGGTTCATGATGAGTCTTGTCACCCAGCATCGAATATCGACGACCTGTGAATGAAGGATCATACCTAGAGTGTGCAGGTATATCAGCTGAAGGATCATATCTAGAGTGTGTAGGTATATCAGGTGAAGGATCATATATAGGAGTAGGACATTCTTCCCCAACCTCATGAGGCGGTGAAGACAATTCAGGAATTTCATCTTCATGATCTCCCATCATGTGTGAATGAATGTGAGAAGTAGTTTGCCTAGACTGTCCATTTCTCTCTCCCAAAGGAGGAGGAGATGTAGAAGTCAGAATTCCTGCTAAATGATGAGAACAGTGAAGTGTCGCACCTGAATCCACAATGACTCAAAAAACGAAAAAGACTCTTCTAATTACGTAAACCCTAAACAAGCTAGTGTGCATAGAGCATGCACCTATATAATCTAAAGCCAATCACGAGCAAACAAGGGTAGGATATGTGAGCTCCTGAATGAAGCAGGTATGTCTCACCTAGGAGAGGCTTGAGACTCCCATACACAACAAGTGGAGGTTCGTAACCAATTATTATGGCCCTCAGCTTAAATGCATATAGAGACTGTGTTGTCCGACCCCAACCTGGCCGGGACACCTGCAAAATAACCCCTACGAAGTACCCCCTCGATAACCTAGGTAGGGAAACTAAGGTCACCTCAATATAATCAATGCTGAGGCAAATAGTCCCAGGTAGGATTGACCGTATGGGCAGGGTACCAAATCCCAAAACTCTCAAAAGAGCCCCCAGATACGAATACAATACTGGAAATATCTCTGGTGCTACTCAGTTATGACTAGGGGTCATCCCAATCAATAACCGCTCACACTACCTCGTGCTTAACTCCCTTGTAAGAGGAGGATACCGAGAAACACTAATTATACCAAGGAATTTCACACTCTCACCTGGATAGACACATACATGTTGTTGTTTAGTGGTATTGGAGAATTTACTCACAATGAACTATTCCAAGACCCTAAAACCTAATGTTGTTGGTGTACCCTATAAAAGAAAATAGTGTAATCCATTTTAATTAAGCGTTGATTTTATTTGGCTTATTACTGAAAAAGGTAGATGATCGTGCAACCAATGGTGTTATGACACAACATGAAGTAAAATGCACACCTAACAATCAATGCAAATGCATTGTGTTGAATGAAAAATAGGGCATGCTTCTATGTGAAATGTCTAACCGTCCGGAATAGAAAGTAAATTTCTAACACTAAAGGATCAGACCTCGTACCTTATTCCAGACGGTTGAAGTAGATCCCCGTTGAGCTTTGCAACTTCAGCTTGAATTGATATATCACTTCCTCAACAACAAGTAAACAATACAAGCATTCTATATATCATGGTGTTAGATCTATTCTAGCATATATAATCAATAATGTATAAGAATTTGACATAATCCAATGGATAACATATTCATTCAAACACACATTATTGGACAGGAAAAGATATTTATATTAATATAAATCAGAGATTACAAGATACAACCTCTGACGGCACGTCTGCGAACCGGAGAAACTGAATCCCCCACTTGGGCCTCCACCACCTCAATCCTCCATCTCTCGATGGCAAGCTCACAAGAAAAAGGCAAGCTTGGGAAGAACACAAAAGTGCTCCAAGGGATAAAGGGATGCAAACTCAAGCATAAGTTCCGGCAACAATGGACTATAATTTTTTTGTTCTCAATTCTCTCATATGCCTTCAATGTACGAAGGGGTTCCTTATATAGCATTTCAAAGGGGTAATGAAAGGTCGAATCTGAGCGATCTCAAGGCATAGGGAAGGCCAGAAGTCAAGTGAGTCGGATCCATGTCAAGGAAAACTCCAAAAGGATTTGGATTTTGTACACATCCTGATGTACGCGGTTTTAGTGGTCAAACCCACGTATATACGCGCTTATAGGTTTAAAAGTCGCGTGTATCATTTTTCACATGTTTTTAGGGATGGTCAAGGAAACATCAAAGGACAAAAAATGGTCCATGGGGTCTAAGGAGTCTGCAACGGGACAGGGGAATGCCATACAAAGTGTGATTCACCTAGAGTGGTGAAATCAGCTATAACAGATGCCCCCTAATGTGTGAGGTCATAGGGGTCATACGATGGCCGAAATACATTATAAGTCCATCCCAGAAGTGGAGTTATGAAGTATACCAAATGGAATACCATCCATCCAATCAGTGTAGTACAATAATACAACTTTGCATATAACTGTAAATACATATAGCAGTCCCGGATACATAAGAGTACAATGGCCATGAATAGGCATGATACAAGATATCACATAAGTGGTCATCGTCATGTACAATATACATAGATCAGAATCTCCATGATGAAGATATACAAAGGACCATGATCTCCATAATGGCTGAAGATATATAACAGATCAAGATCTCCATAATGGCTGGAAATGTCTGACATATACTGGAATCAAGTCACAAGAGCTGAAATCTCATGAACAATGGCATGATCAAGGAGGTAGCATATAAGAGATGCCACCAATCTGGAAAGTCTTCTACACAAACCGCTACAAGTACATGTCCTACTATGCGAATAAAGGTGTCGAGGTCGAACATAGTAGTCCATCGTCTGATTATCGGTCATTAATGTATACTGTTAATAGACTCGAGATCACCCACCGATAATGAAAATGGGTATCAAGGTACTAGAGTGCAAACTAACAAGTGTGAATAAATATGTTGAGGTCGAACACTTGAGAGAATCCATCGATCAGGGGACATTAATGTATTCTCAAAGACTGCCGATGGCGAGAGAACCCGCCACTAATGACTGCAAGTCTCAAGGCACTCAAAATGACTCTAGATTCCAATCCAAGAATAAATTATCTGAAGTCGATGGGATGAAATCTGTTGGAAGGAGGGAATTAAGGCATCCCCCATCATCCAACATGAGGTACTCAGCAAAGTTGTATAATGTGGAAGGACTCGATCATAAGGTGCATGAACCAGTAGCTGTACTGGGAATGGCCGACATGCAAAGTCAAGATAACTGAGGAATGACCAACTCAGGCTTCAACTTCCTTTAAACAAGAGAATAATGGTGTATGGTGACTGAATGAAGGCAGCATAGACTCGATATATAAACTGGTACATCTCTGCAACACAGGAGGCATCGACAGAGGCTCCATAGGGATTGGAAGCTTAACCAGTCGGTGGAGATAAACTCAAATAAACGAGTACAAATCCTAAAGTCAAACTATAACCCAACCAATGGATGTGATATATAGTGCTCTGTTCGAAGGTGACACGACTCGACAACTACCACGGATAACATCTTTCCTTGTCCGGCTTTTGGTTTTTTGATTTTTTTTGGAATTTTTCATTTATTTAAAAATCTTGAAAAAGAATAAAATGGATTTATAGTTACAAACTAGGAGGAGACGAGTGTCATCGGGGAAAACAAACTAGTTCCAAGCAGTGGAACATACCTATGCTCAATGCAAGGATACATGTGTAGGATATCGACACTCAGGGGAAAATCCCCTCCTGGTAAAAGGGAAACAAGCTGCGAAGGATATAAAAGATGGCTCTGCATGGCTAGACATGAGACAAGCTCGGGATATATGGCTGAATACACATATTTTCCCTTTTACCGGGGAGAGGTTCAAAACTCCCATACACTGCAAGCGGAGGTATGTAACCAATTATAGTGGCCCTCAGCTTCAACGCATAAAGTGACTGTGCTGTCTAACCTCTACCTTGCTGGGACACCCGCAGAATAACCCCTGCAGAGTACCCCCTTGATATCCTAGGTAAGTCCACTAAGGTCACCTCAATATAATCAATGCTCAGGTGGACAGTCGTAGGCGAGATTGACCGTATGGGCAGGGTAGCAAAGCCCAAAACTCTGGAAAGAGCCCCCAGATACAAATACAATCCTGGAAATATCTCCGGTGCCACTTAGTTATGACTAGGGGTCATCCCAATCAATAACCGCTCACATTGCCTCATGCTTAACTCCCTTTTGAGATGAGGATCCTGAGAAACACTGGTTATACCAAGGATTTCACACACTCACCTGGACAGACACATACATGTTGTTGTTTAGTGGTCTTGGAGAATTTACTCTCAATGAACTATTCCAAGACCCTAAAACCTAAGCTTATTGGTGCACCCTAGAAAAGAAAAGAGTGTAATTCATTTTAATTTAGCGTTGATTTTAATTGGCTGTAATTACTCAAAGGGAAATGGCCATGCAATTAATGACATTATGAATCAGCACTGAAATAAATATGCACACCATAACAAACAATGCTAAGTGCAATCTTTGTCAAATGAAAAATAGGGTATGCCACTACATGAGGTGCATAAATATATATCCCTTTCCGAATGCCAATGCAATCCTTCCTATATGAAATCCTAAACACAACTCTCATTCAAGCAATCCAATGCAAGTGCCTCCTCAAATCCATATCTAAGATGCAACTAAGAGTGCAACTAATTTGTATTTTTAAATATAAAATAATGAAAAATGCAATAAAATTCATATAAAATTCTTAGTCTCTGTAGCAAGTATAAAAGATAAGCCTAGCAACACACCGAGACAAAAAAGAGTAATGCATTAATGGAAAAACAAAAAGGATAAATGACTAAAACTACTTTCAAACAAAAATCAATGAAAAAGCGGTCTCTGGTCACAAAAGAAGCATCCAATAGATAACATTAGACCCAAGGAAGACCCAACCACACTCACAACCCACCCAACAACTTTCCACAACATCAAACTCACCAAAAGGGAGGATGTACATGACTATTTAAAGAACAGCTGCGTATATACGTAATTTTTGGCCAAAAACCTCTGTGTATACATGGATTTTGGCCAAAAACTTGCGTATACAAAGAAGGTAGTGGTAAAAACCAGGCCAAGGGTCAAACCAATAAAGGGGAGTGTCCATGGATGAATATACTATAAATTAAAATAGAGAAACAAGGAGAAACAAAGAGCAAATCAAGAATATCAAGCCCATTGGGCCCCCAAATCCCAAACATAAACAAGGAATGTCCCCAGCGGAGTCGCCAATTCTGTTATGGAGAGAAATTCCTATGGCTTGGGGTACCACAACAGACATCTTGACTCCAGAAATCAATCCTTTCCAATATGCAATAGAAAGTAAATGTCTAACACTAAAGGATCAAACCTTGTACGTTATTTCGGACGGTTGAAGTAGATCCCCGTTGAGCTTTCCAACTTCAGCTTGAATTGATATATCACTTCCTCAACAACAAGTAAACAATAAAAGCATTCTATATATCATGGTGTTAGATATATTCTAGCATATATAGTCAATAATGTATAAGAATTTGACATAATCCAATGGATAACATATTCATTCAAACACACATTATTGGACAAGAAAAGATATTTCTATTAATAAAAATCAGAGATTACAAGATACAACCTCTGACCGCACGTCTGCGAACCGAAGAAACTGAATCCCCCACTTGGGCCTCCACCACCTCAATCCTCCATCTCTCGATAGCAAGCTCACAAGCAAAAGGCAAGCTTGGGAAGAACAAAAAAGTGCTCCAAGGGACAAAGGGATGCAGACTCAAGCATAAGTTCTGGTAGCAATGGACTATAATTTCTTTGCTCTCAATTCTCTCATATGCCTTCAATGTACCAAGGGGTTCCTTATATAGCATTTCAAAGGGGTAATGAAAGGTATAACCCGAGCGATCTCAAGGCATAGGGAAGGCCAGGAGCGAAGTGAGTCAGATCCATGTCAAGGAAAACTCCAAAAGGATTTGGATTTTGTACACATCCCGATGTACGCGGTTTTAGTGGTCAAACCTACGTATATACGCACTTATAGGTTTAAAAGTCGCATGTATCATTTTTCACATGTTTTTAGGGATGGTCAAGGAAACATCAAAGGACAAAAAATGGTCCATGGGGTCTAAGGAGTCTGCAGCAGGACAGGGGAAGGCCATACAAAGTGTGATTCACCTGGAGTGGTGAAATCAGCTATAACAGCTATATATAATTGTGTTAGGCCTACCCTATCATATATAATCAATAACATATAAGAATTTAAAAGCATCCATGGATCAAATACTCATTTAAATACACATTATTGGACAGGAAAAGATATTTCTATTGATATAAAACAAAGATTACAATAGTGACAAAATATGTCGACGAAACTAAATCCCCCACTTGGGCCTCCACCACTTCAATCCTACATCTATCGATAGCAAGCTCACAAGCAAAAGGCAAGCTTGGGAAGAACACAAAGTGCTCCAAGGGACAAAGGGATGCAGACTCAAGTATAAGCTCCGGCAACAATGGACTATAGTTTTCTTGCTCTTCAATTCCTCCCCTTTCAATGTATCCAAAGGGTTCCTTATATATCTCTTCAATGGGGTAATGGAAGGTTGAATCCAAGCGATCTCAAGGCATATGGAAGCCAAGAGACAAGCGACTTGGATCCACATCAAGGAAAACTCCAAAATCATTTGGCTTTTTTCACACATCCCGATGTACGCGGCTTTAAGGGTCAAATCCGTGTATATATGCGAGAAAGGGATTAAAATTCGCATATGGAAATTATTGCGTGTTTTTAGGGATGATTTTGGAAACATCAAAGGTACAAAAATGGTCCATGTGGTCTAAGGAGTCTACAGAGGGACAGGGAAGGCCATAAAAGTGTGATCCACCATGTGTGGTAAAATCATCTATAACATGAGGTTCCTTCCAAGAGGAAGTGATGAGTTCGTGAGCCTTTCTTACATGGTGGTAGGCGGGGCCTCCCATGATCAGATGTAAGTGCAGAGCCATTTTGACATGGTGGTAGGAGGGGCCTCCCATGATCAGATGTAAGTGTAGATCCATTCTGACATGGTGGTAGGTGGGGCCTCCCATGGTCAGATATAAGTGCAGAGCCATTCTGACATAGTGGTAGGCGGGGCCCTCTCATAGTCAAATGTAAGGGTTGAGCCATTCTGACATGGGGGCAAGCTGGGCCCTCCCATGGTCAAATGTAAGGGCTAAGCCATTCTAACATGGGGGTAGGATGGGCCCCCCCATGGTCAGATGTAAGGGCAGAGCCATTCTGACATGGGGGCAGCCTGGGCCCTCCCATGGTCATATGTAAGGGTAAATACATTCTGACATGGGGGAAGGATGGGCCCTCCCATGGTCAGATGTAAGGGAAGATCCATTCTGACATGGGAGTGGGATGGGCCCTCCCATGGTCAGATGTAAGGGCTTGTCCATTCTGACATGGGGGCAAGCCACGCTCTCCCATGGTCAGCTATAAGTGTTGGATGGGCCTTTCTGACTGGGTCAGATATAAGTGCTAAAGAATACGAAGACCTACATGGAGGCTAGGCCTACAACCAACATGGAAAAGGGATGGCTCTGTAGAAATTCCTATGACAAGAAGAATTGAGAGATAGCACTAGTTGATCGAGATGGCAGAAGTAGTAATGATGATGATGATCTAGCTTTGATGATGATCCAATGATGATCCAACTTTGATGATGATCCAGTGATGATATAGCTTTGATGATCTAGAATTGATGTTGATCTAGTGATGATGATCCGATGATCCAAACTTGATGTTGATCCAAAGAACAAGACTTGTACTGATGAATTGTGTCAAAAGAATACCTTCCTAGTTAAGAGGGAGTGTTGATGTATTTGTAACTTCAGAATGTATTCACTTGGATATCTTATGTATTGTACCTTGATGTTTCTATCGAGAAGTATCTGTAATGTAATTGAGTCATGTCATACCTCGATGTTCCTATCAGGAGATTCAATAATGTAAAAAAGTCATGTAAATTCATAGAGGGTAACCCTCCCTATTGATCAAGGTTTAAATTCCCCGCAGTTGTGGGTCCCTAGGGTTATTAGACTCTCCTACTTAAGTCATCCCTGGTGAGTTATTGTCAAGTCAGGAATTAGTATAAATAGAGAGTGAGCCTCTCTGTTTAACATACATTCACTCACACTCAGTTGTAGCGCATAAGTGAGAGAGAAGGAGTTGGGATAAGAGAGAGAACAATTGTCAGAGATCATCTTACTATCTTTGGATTTTAATGCTGTCATTGGTGCTTATTCTATCTCTAAGGAAGTTGCGGGGCTTTCTACTTTATGGTTTCCCCAAGGAAAATATTTGTGTATGTTGTCTCTTATGATTGATTACTGTGCATGTTATTCTCTCAGATAAGATCCTAAGATCATACTGTCATAATTGATAAAAATCTAACAATTTTGTAATGTGTCTTGGTCAGTTTTAATTATTAAAATATGAGTTGAGTTATGGGAGGGGATTCTCAATATATTGAAAGTACTGAGAATATATCCGGAAGATGACGAAAGTGGGTTGTCACGTCCCCACCCCTCATCCCAATGATGGAGAGGACACGATTACGCACTACTGTTGCTATCAAATGGGAAATCTAGCCCCATGAACAAGATAATAAAAATTCATTGAATTAAAAACATACATCAATGCATTATTCATGAAATAAACAGCGGAAGAAAAACTCATTCATTCAACATGTTCATAATTCATAAATGAAGCAATTATAGTTGTAGAGGTAAATACACAAGAGGAATAAAAGTGAATACTTATCTTGTAATTGAGTTGACCCACAACTAGCTATGTCGCTGAAACGTTCCACCCAACCATAGGCCAATGTGCTCATCAATCTCTCAGCATCACCGCCACCCCCGATCTGGGCATGATTTCCATAAGGAACTAGGGAATAACAGGTCATCCAAGCCAACCTTCACATCAAACCTAGTCAATCATCTAACATATGGGTTCCTTGGACTTTATCAGCCAAGGAAACTCCAGGATGCACCTCACAGCAGAATACAATTGTTGGGTAAGGACCAAACTTCCTAGGAACCACAAACAGAAATGGCAGATGGGAAGAAAAATAACCCAAGTGAGCAAATCATTTCAGGGAACGTTTAATGCCTCCATAGAGGAAAAAACAACCTCTACAAATCCCTATCTCATGGATTCAAATTCTGAAAATGTTTGCTGGCTTCACATGGGAAAAACGACCCCTTCCAAACGCCAAAATGTAGATCTATCTTCCTAGGTACTTAGAAACACCAAAAACGACTTCCCAGCCATGGGGAAAAATGGGAAACCGTAGAAAAATGTGGGGGAAGATCCCATCTTGCTCACAGGAGAAAAAACAATTCAATAAACACCCAAACTTTGTGGGTTTCTTCTGCTATTTGTCGTGCAACCAAAAACGAATTTTCCCCAGCCGGGTAATGAGGAATCAACAACAAAAAATTTCAAGGGGAGATCCCAGCCATTGAGCCTTGCCAAAATTACCTCCCATCCATGGGAAAAATGAAGAAAAACTGCAAAAACATGAATGGGGAATGCACATGAGCTCCCCAAAAATGTGAGGAAGAGGAGAATGTGAATGCATGAGGGAATGGGCATAATTTTTGGTCATTTACTTGGCCCATAAGTCAAAACCACATGTTTTCCAAAAATGGATGGCTTCCCAGATTCGAAGTTGACCTCCATACCTTTCCCATCCCAAGGAAATAACTTCTTCCACCACTTCTAGATGACTGGGCACAAAAGGAAAAAAATGGGTAGTTGACCACTTTATGGGTTTCCCCTTAGACATTTGGCTTTTCCCCATTGGCTCAAAGGTTTGAATATCCCCCCCCCCCCCTCCTTATTCATTTTGAAATAATTCCCCCATCTCTTTAACGTTGCGGCACATAGCTAGTTGTATTTTTATTAATTTGCATTTTAAATGATATCTCAAACATATTGTGCTTGGCTAGCGCATAAACCATCAGCATCGATTTTAATCGCTGATACATAAAATACTAAATCCATGGTGGGGCCTTTGCCTTGAGCTCCACACCATGATTAAATAAAATATTTACATCATGTGCAATTCAATACCATGGGGTCAAAACCGGGGTGTTACATGGTTCCTCACTAAAAAATGTGGGCTAAATCAGAGTCTCTGAGAAGGTGTCCAACACTACGCTAGCAAGGATGTATCCTGATTTTATCTCGAAGTTGTTACAGAGTGATTTTCACCTCGTTTGAATAATTTTTCCACGATTGTCAAATATCGTACGCCAACTCTTCATAATATTTTTTCAGGTAGTTGATTTTATTAATAGATTATTAGATTAATGTGAGGAATTTAAAGGGTGTTGCAAACCGATTTTGATTCCCCAACAATGAGGAAAACCCCACAGAGGGAAAGAGAATAGACTAGTTTACATCAAAATGTTTGTTCCAATTTGATAAAGCAAATATTTTTTTACAGCCTATGACAAATTTAGACTGCAAACTATGTGTCACTTTCTGATTATCCACCAATAATCAGCAAAAAGCCTTTGGTTGGTGGCGAGAGCATACTTCGTGGAAAATATTTGGGTATGAAATTATTACTTATTTAAATATGAAATCAAACAAAAAAACTAACCTGTACAACATTTCTAGAAGGAGGAGTGTGTGGGTGTGTTGATTAGTAAAAAGCAAGCCATAAAGGAGATTGTAAATCCCCCAAGGGGGGATGGAGTGTGGGTGATGTGTAGGCCACTTGATTTTTTATTAATGAAGTTTAAAATATGATGAAAATATGAATTAAATATATGCTTTGATCCTTTAAAATGTATTGAAAGGATTACAATACTGTTGAGAGAGAAAAGGAAAGAAGAAAAGGGATGAAGGATGTTGTTTTTGGTGTCCTGCGTGACCCAGAACTTGAATTTGAGCAATATGTCCTCCTCATTTTCTTAAAAAATTATAAAAACCAGTGAGTGAAATATATTATAATGTTACAAATAATTCAAAACAAAACAAATAATTTACACTACTCAAAATGCTTGAAAATGTGTTTTTTTATTGAAAAAAGGCACTTTGAACGGCTAATTCGGATCTAGTTTGAATGACACTTTTTAAAGGAACCTAGATATTATATATATTCATAATTAAAATCATATTTCAGATATAATATTGATGAATATGATTTTATTAAGCATATATAAACAATAACCAAGAAAAGAGATTGAATTTTTTAGAGAAGAAGAGAGAAATCCTCAAGCCCATGCTTGAAAGAAGTGAAGGACAGAGGGATCTGCAAAAGAAAATATGTAAGCAAAAAAAATTGATGTTGTAGAAAAGAATTGGATGCAACTGAGCTCCAATCCCCTTCTACATAAGATAAACCTGCAAAATCTAGACAGTTTCTCATACAAACAAGGTTAAATCCAATCAATCTCATCAATAAAAAAAAGAAAGAGAACATAAGTATAAAAACTACAGTCTGTTTCTCTCACAAAATTTGGATAATGAAATAAAAATAAGTAATTTGAAAACAACAAATGCTTATTCAAAATAAACAGGATCTAAACACATTATTTGACAAAAAAGAGAACATGAAATTCAACCAATTTCACCTCAAAATTAACCAAGATACAATCTCAAAATGCAATGCCATATATTAACATCCAAATCCCTCAATAGTATTAATCAAATATGCAATAACAACAATACAATGAGTGAAGTTTCAATACATCCTCCTAAATCAGGAGAAAGACCGTGCTTTTATAGCCAGAAAATAGCCCAAACCCTAATGGGGTGCAATTCCCAATGAGGAGGTGGTTTTGGGAGTTAAGAAAATGGTGGGAGGAGGTTTAAATTCATGGGATGGGAGTATGAAACATCTCATGAAGTATACCACTTGGTTTTTGAGGCCTCCACCTCTTCTAACCACTTCATCTAAGTGGCAAGACACACCTTCCATGAGAAAATGTGCCCCCCTTTGATGGTGGTGAGTTGGAGCTCCTCCTTTGATGACTAGAGGTGCTCCTCTATGCTCATAAATGTACCATACAATATCCTCAACAACCATGACACCTTTGAGACAAGTCCCAAACAAGCTGCCTTTGATTTAGGAATTGGATTTTCTCTACTTTTCCCATTTATTTGACCCTCTAAGTCATTTTGGAGAGAAAATCAAAATTACTAATTTGACTCTCAAAAGTGGGTTTAGGGGTTAAGTGGGGGATATGGGTCCAAAACAAAACATTCACATGACCAAATTGGCTCCCTAGGCTCAATTTTATGACATTTTGAACTTTTACAATTAGCATGCACCTTATCGATGATTTTATTAAAAATCTAAAATTAAAAAATCATATGAAAGACTTAGCACATGTCCAAAAAACTTCGAGACTATGACAAGAATGGTATAATATATAGACCTTAGGCTTTAATAATCTTGTAATACATAATTACCAATTTTCCCTCTCAACTTTGGAGGATTTTGAGTGAAAAAATCGAAAATTATATGTTGCTTTAAAAAACGTCAAATAATCGACGAGGAAAAAAACAATCAAGGATTATGACCTTGATGAACAAGTCCTAAGAAGGCCAAACCTTTTACAAAATAAACCATCATGTGATGTAATTTATTATAATTCCCCCAAAGGGGTGTGAACATGCAAAAAAGGGACCACAACTGGCCCTGATGAAACCATGGAACTTCCTGAGCACTGAATAAGAACAATCAATTTGTTCCGATCCTTGGTGGCTCACTTGAAAAATCCCCTAAGTGAAACTTAGTGGATAACAGGAAGCAATGATAGCAACATAGAGAATATAGAGAGGAGTAGAAAAAATAATGCTCAATAGGCTCTATCCCGTGCGAAATCATTGATCTACTTTAGAAGCCCCAAATATACCTACATAAAATAAATAAAATACTAGGAATGTGGATTTTGAGCAATGAGGCTTCTTCTAGTAGTAGAAGAAAGAATGCACAAAGGAACATCCTCCAAGTGAAGTGATCACTAGCTGCACAGAAGATAAATGAAATATATAAGACTGAATGATCATAGAAGTTTCCAGCATCAATACTAGATCAATATAATACCATGAGAAGAGCAGGATGTTGAACTCCACTTCACCAATGCCTTGGTTACTTAGATGTAGAAGGGGGCCATCACCCAACGTTTTTCAAGGGGAGTATCACCCAAGGCTAGGTAACACTAAGCTTCCCATTAAAATAAACAATATCCAAATGCATGTCTTTTCCATTTTCTTTTGCATCCTTTTATACTTGAGAGATATCCAATACCATGGTTCAATATCATGGGAGAGTGAAAACCATGTTTCATAATCACCTTCAACCAATACCATGGAAAAATACTACAGAACACCCAAAACCATGCACTAGGTAATTTTTGCTCCATGAACTTCATGAGGGAGCCCTCTAACCATTTTGAATTTCATAAATTTACCCTTTAACTTCCTTAACGATTTCCTTGAGATCCCTTTGACCCAATTACTCATTAAATGCCCAATTAATTTCATGATTTAATCTTTGACTTAATTAAGTGGGAAAACCTTCTTCAATTAATCCCCTTTAGATATTTTTTCTTACAAACTCAAATCAGGGGTCTCATGTGGCCAAATTATCCCATAATATTTATTTTTAAGAACCTTAAGATAATTTTACTTATGCAATTTAATTATTTTAGCCACCTAATTTTTATTAATTTTTCCTAGGTGATCTTGCCCAATTTTCCATAGGCCAAAATTGCGGACATGACACAATCCAAGGGTGGTAGGTGTGGGAGGGGAGGGGGGTCATATTCAACCCCAATGGACAAGAGAAAAAAACTATCCTTGGGGCCTCATGAAGGATTATAACAATATGGTTGAATCCCTATACCTCTACCTAGGCCTTCAACTCAACCATGAAAGAGGAATCATTTTAGTAAAATATATTAGAGATTCATTGGTGGTCATCAATGCTCTGCACCGAGGAGCTAGGGAAGAATCATTTCCTTTTTGGAAAATCATGAGATGAGTGAGCCTCCTCGCTCAAACCTTAATATCCATCAGTTATCACCTTATTCTAGTGAAAAAAAAAATTGTGTCTAAGAAAGGAACCTCCCTCAAGCAAGGGGTCTTGAATCTCAACGACAGAGTCCCATCACACATAACTCCACCATGAATTCAAGCCTTTATACTCGTGCTCCAAGGCTCATTGTTCGGGGAGATTAATGATGACACTAAAATGACATCAATTTCATTAAGTGGTTAATTGAAAAGATGGGAGGGACATACTACATCCATGGGAGAGTTAAATCAAGCCTCATTGTGAAGCTTGGAGAACGCGACATTTAGTGGTGAAACATTTCTTTGGAAAATGAAATTCTCAAGTAAATCTAGAATGTCATGTTTGGATTCTTTCTTAGCAACCAACTCCTCCCATCAAGGGTGGGTGTCGAAGGAAAGAGTGGAATCTTGCTGGAAATATAGGGGGTCATACAGGTCAGTTTGTAACTGAAGCAACTACATCTACCCCTCATGGATGGTGACAACAATGAATAGTAAGGCCCAACCTAGAACTAGTAGGAATGCCATTTAAATATATTATGCTATTGTTATACACCTGAATGGCACCTCTCCATCCGAGTGCTGACATCCCTCAGGTTGGCACACAAAAGGACACTTATGGATAGAGGTTTTCCCTTAACACTATAGCTTGTCTTGTCATGAAATACATTCTACCTTCATCCAGCTAGTTACTTTGCCATTTTGCCATGTTGGGATGTATTCATGACTCTCCTTTTAGACAACTCGTGCATCATTTGCGAGTCTCTTTTACAGCAAGTCGCGAATCCATGTATTTGTGGGTTGCGCTTATACAGAGTCGCGATTCATTTGCGGGTTGCTCTACTACATACCCGTGAATGTGCCTCTTAACATGGAAACATAAAATCACGCGCTAATGGGAGTTTAGTTAAGTCATTTTACTTAATCTCCCTAACTTCTATAACCTCCCTAACCTTCGAGAACTGCTTTATTTCACCCATATAAATACAGGCCTTGGGGAGAGTTGTAGGGACTTACACTTTAGAGCAAAGTTATGCTGGTGGATTGTTTACAGAAGTCTTTGGAGCAGTGAAACTCAGAATCCTTTGGTGACAGAGGAGTCCTTTTCTCAGACGTTTGGTTGTACTCTGAACTTTCTCATTATTGATAATAAAGAGATTACTTCTTCCACATGTGTCTCATATATCTTGGTTTGATAATTGTTTATGCTTCAGTATTTCATATTTGATTTATCTAACCTTCTAATATATATATATGAATCACTCTGTATCTGGAATATTGTCTCTGAACAGGTGAAAGAGGAGTGATCCTTGAAGACTTTGGAAGTGAAGCAGATTGGAAGAGGAATAGCAAGGATCGAACTTCGTTTAACAAGTAAGTTCTTCTAACCCTCCTATTTCCTATTCTCCACTTTAGAAGTCAATTGTATGCAAGTGTTTGAGTATGTTGGTAACCCCCGACCTACGATTATTAGGTGCATAATCCCTTACAACTAAACTGGAGACTCCGCTGGGGAAGCCTAGACTGTTGTAGGTCATTTATGTCTTCCTGACCAGTTTTGCTTGTGAGTCTGTTTGTGATTTTCTATCCTAGTTCTTGCTTGTTTCAGCATTTGATAGTCTTAGGGTTTTTCTCTGTTTTTGAGAAATTTTTTATACCCATTCATGGGTTGTTCCATTGAACAGTCGCGAATATAGAGTTGCATTCGCGGGTTGTTCCACTGAACAGTCATGAATCATTCGCGACTTGCACTGCTAGACAGTCGTGAGTACTTCTGGAAACTGGGATTTCTGAGTAAAAGTTGGCTTGTTCTTTTTCCTGTTGTAATTCCTGTTTTCTGAAAAGACTTTCTTTAAGAATGCTGTAGAGTAGTTTTAATACCTCAGGTCATCACATCTTAGTGCTTGTTGAAATCCCTTGAGTTCTTTTTACTTGTTTTATTTACTATTTACATCTTGGAGCGTTCTGGCCTGTTTGGGTTGTTGGTTTAAGTGTTTTAGTACAGATCAGTGATCAGGGTCTTGGGCTCTGTTCTTTCCAGTCTGTTTTCTGTTAGTTACTGGTTTGCACTTACCTTTTTAAGTCTGCAGTGATTTTGTGTCAGTGTTTGCACCCAAGCTAGGGTTCCTAGCCTGCTTTTCTTGCTGGTCTTTTGGTATTGTCTGCCTGTTTGCTTCAGTTTTTGGTTTTCATACAGTTTATAAATTTCAAGATTCACTCAAGCATAATGCATTGTAGATGCATAGTAGATTTTTGAGCATTTTTTAAATGAAAAATAAAACATAGTTAATCTTTTGCATTGTGATTTTTGCATAAGTAGTGTTTGCTTTCAGTTTAAGAAATATTATCTCAGAAAACTACAAAAATATAGGCTTAGTTTCTCTCATAGTTGCATTCAGTTCATCAATACATATTTTGAAAAAATGAAAAGAAGTTTATTTTATAGTGATAGTTTGCTTTGAGCACACCTTTACTTTCATTTATTTTCTACTGAGTCAAAACACCATACAGTACATCACTTCCATTTCCTCTTGAGTAAGAAACAACCCTTAAAATAAACGCATAAATTAAAATTTACTAGTAAGTTTTTATTTTTAGGGGCCTTTCACCTACTAGCTTAGGCTAGACTTGTGGGCTAGGGAGTGTAAACTTCCCACAAGTTATAAACTCAGACGTAGTGGACCGTTCTTTAGGTAAATCCTTGATTCTATCACTGTATCTGGGAAGCTCCTCTCAAATGGGAGTTAAGCACTAGGCCGCATGGAGGCTTGGACAGAGGAGATAACCCTCCGAATCCTTGTCAAAATGTAACCCAAGACTTTTACGCATCTGGGGATTCTGTCCTAGACAGAGTTTCGGGCTCAGCTACCCTGCCCATGCATATGAGTTCGGCTTGTGACTGTCCCCCCAGACAGCTGGTATTGTCAAGGTAGCCTTTAGTCTCTTGTCTTTTAAGGTTCATACCTAGGTAAACCGGAAGGTTATTTCTGGTTCACCTTGAACGAGCTTGGAAGGTAAACCTTGTGGAAAGTGCAGGAGGGTGGTGGGTGATTCCTCCGCTTGTGCCTGAGAACCCCTCAAGGAAGCCAAGTAACTGTTCATCATCTTTCTTCAGGAAAGTATATCTTTATGGGCCTGGTTTGATTGCTTGAGACTCTAGGATCTTTTTAGTGTATGCTCTGTGGATTTGCTTGTGTTTAGTTGACCTTAGGGTGTGATTAGTCAAATTTTTAATTCTGGAGGACCAACTTGTTAGAAGGTAAAGAAGGTTGAGAAACCTTCCTCCTCTCACTGCATTGGAGCCTCCACCTTTACCCCAAAGGCGGAGATTAGACACAGACAGTTCTTTTGAACCAGTAGGAATAAGTGAGGTTCTTGGTGAACCGGAATTGATAGCTAACCATTTTGATTTTGACACAGTCGAGATAGAAGAATTGCATACTGACGAGTTTGCAAGAAATTTTAACACCCCCTTGACCGATCTTAACGATCATGTGATCGTCCAATTTAGACATTTTAGTTCACGAGTAGTAGGTGTCCCTTTGAGTAGATTCATGTCTTCTGCGGAAGAAAGTTCTTTTGTGTTTACCTTAACCCTTTCGGTTGAAGGGGTACTACCTCCCCCGGTTAGTGCCCCTAGATCTAGTTTTCCTTCTACACCTTTAACTCCAGCGAGTCGGGTGGTTCAACCACCGGTTCACTCCAACATAGGAGGTATTTCTGGTAACACGGTTGCTGGGATCCCCAGTTGTTGTGCACCTGCTCAACAGCCTTCTAAAATCATTATTGCATCAAACAAAATCCCATTTTGTTTGATGAAATGTCTTAAGTTTAGAAGGGATAAACATAGCTACTGAATGGTTGATTTTTCCCTAGCTACTGATTTATTGAAATGCCACATTTGTTTGAACAAACTTCGCAATCTACTTTGGATCAATAATATCAATTTTTGAGTTATTGGTTTGAATGCATTATCACTAGGGTCATTGATACATGAGGATTCATGGTTATTATGTTTGATCATGTAAGCTTACCTGTGCAGGCTCTATCAAACACTACGTTGATCATGCTCTGTTCCATGGTTAGGAATTTATCATTTCGATCATGTTTCACGATTTTCATACAAGAACAAGGTAATGGTGATTAAAGTAGGTCGAACCTTAACAAGATATGATATGTCATTCATATGCCTTGTCCTAATATTATTAAGCATGAATTGTATGATTTCCTATGGGATAATTGCCAAAGGTACAGTGTGGGTTATATTTCGATTTGTCACCTTTGGAGAGAGAGCCGAACGCGTTGTATGGAAAATCTGTGGCACGAGTCGCATTCATCGTGGATTTACTGTGCTATGATGACACTCGTAACTCCCTAACGTCCACATATCAGTGCTGGTACGTGATTCTAGTCGTGGCGCTTCATCACTGGGACACCTCTCATGCGTATACTTGAGTCACCCTCGTCATTTAAGTCAAAACAGGATTATGATAGAATCGGGTTTTAACACTTCGACCGTCGTTCTTGCTCGCCATTTCGAACTATGATGGCTCCGACTGTGACGAGCTTACAGGGGTTTCACCTGCGTCCAAATATAGCTTTTTCCCTGTATTGTTTACAGTTGCGAGGTTTTGGGTCTAAGTGCTCTCGGTCTGCTCTTCTGTCGCTGATTCAGTGGTGGCAGGTTTGCTGTGCGCATTGTTATATCGGCAAGCTGACAAGGATGGATCCTGTCGTCAGAGTCGAGCCTCATGAATTAACCCTCTTGGATTCTAATCCTGATCTTTTGCGAAAGATTGAGGATGTGGGGTGGTTACAGTTTCTGGAGAAATTCTCCGATTCAAACCCAGAGGTCACTAGGGTTTTCGCCATGTCCTTGGTAAATTACCAGGCCGAAGTAGGTGATTTATGTTTTCGGGTCGACGAGAGGTCAATTGCGCATGCGACCGGTCTCCCTTTGTCTGGGCAGAAATGGTTTAAGTATCAGAGGATGGATATCACGGAATGGAGGAGTTTGCTGAAAAACCCAACACAGGAGGTCTCGTTTCGCGCCGGTGTTGCACGTAAGTATTTTCGTAAGGAATGGAGACCTGTCCTCGATTTAATTCATAGATATATTACCTGCGAGGGTCAACTGTCATCGGCTTATGTGTATCACCTTCGTTTAGTGGCAGCTTTCATAGGGTTTCCAATTAATCTTCCTTATTACCTTCTCCACAGCTTGTTTAAGATGTCAAATGCTATCAAGAAAGGGACAAAACACTTAAGCCATAGTTTATTTCACCATGGGCTGGTCCGCATTCTGGTTGAGAATGAACTGATAAAAGCAGGTCGTTCTTGGGAACAATTTGTAGAAGTTAATGGCTTTTCGAAATTTTGCCATTGTATGTTTGATAACCCCGACGACTGTGGTAAGCATAGGGTTTTGGGTTCGGCTTCGTCGAATAAATCTACACCAAACCCTAGTCCTAAGGATGTGGAATCCTCTCGAGTACCAGTGGTTAATCTGGATAGTGTTCATCCTGCTTCTTTATGTCCTAGTCATGGTAAAGAAGGTTCAGGTTTGTCACCTGTCAAGCCATCGAACAATAATGACAAGGTTGGGGGTCGCAGGGGAAATGTACCCATCTCTAAGTTAAGTAGAAGATTGACTCGGAGTATGGCTAAGGCCATAATCATGAAAAAGCCTGTGAATGATGAGATCCCTGTTGAAACAGTCGTAATCGACGATGAAGAGATTATAGGCTCTCGCTCTATGAACGATGATCTAACTCATCATGATTCGATGACCGATCCAGTTGGGCAAAGTCACCCTTTAACTGTCGAGGAGATTTCTGAAAATCCCTCCTTATCTATAGAAGTTCATCCTGTTCGACCTCATGTTCATATCGCGCCCGAATGTAAAATTCCACCAGCAGTAGATAAGAAGATCCCCGAGGTTCCTGTTGATTCATCCGTCAATGAAAAGTCTGTGAAAACGACTTCAGCTTCTTCACGTGGAATCGGTGAAGCTATCCATCGCATGTTTGTTAATTGCCTGTTAGATAAAGTTCGCAAGATGGAAGAAAGAATGAATGAAATAGTGGTGAGTAGAGATCTGCTAGCGATCGATAATCGAGGTTTGAAGGAAAAGGTCGATGCAAGCGACAAGCATCTCTTGTGCTTAAGAAATCATAAAAATAAACTTATAAGGCGTGTTCTTAAGTTGCAGAATCAAAACGAAAGAAACGAAGAAAAATTGCACGAGCTTAATGCTCAGATTGCCTTGATTCAGTTTAAAGCACCTTCACCAAGCCAGTCTAGTGGAGTAAATGTTCAGGTTTTCAACGCCTCGGTTAATCTATAGGATATGCTGATAGGTTGTTTTGTGGATCAGATTCAGGTATTTCATGATTTTAAGATTGTTCGTTGATGATTTTATTTGATATTATTTTCATTATTTTTTATTACGATTCTTGCTGATCGCAGGTACCAATGCGAAGATCCTTTGTCCTGATTTTGAGTATATCAGTTACTTTTGCGATCCCTGTATTCCTGGAGACAAATCGGTGATTGGAGGAATGGTTTTACAGGTGCCTATGTTATGTTTACGATCATACATGTTAGATGAGTGATTGTGCGTTTAAGGAAAAACGACATGTTCCACTTGTCGTTTTCCTTTGACATTAGCTAGGGATCGTGATATTTATTTTTGGTTTTTAATATTGCTATTATGGGAAAACGAAAATGTATTTAAAGGCCTGGTAGTGAACATATGCAAGGGGTTGATACTTTTGGAATGCAAATGCCGAACTGCTGGTTCGTACTGTTTGGGCCGCTAGGCAGTTACCTGTCAGTTGTCACGATGTTCTGGACTGGTGATGTTTGATTCACGTTTTTGGTTTTAAAACTTTTATGTGATTTATAATATCCTTCAGTTTGTGGTATTTGCTGTTCCTACATTATGATGTTTGTTTTAATCTCCTTTGCTGGATTGTGCAAAGATAATCTATTAAGTATCAACTGTTCTTGTTTTTAACTCTGCTGATATAACATATTTTGCAACTAATAATTGTTATTATTGTCACATATTATATGGAATGATGCTTGTATAAATTTGCAGTGGTTGAATTTCTTTAAACATTTGCAAGTGTTTATATACATAGCATTTATCAGTATCAGTTAAGAACGAGTTTTAATTAAATTGTTCTCCTGATCAGGATAGATATTAGATTAGAACTATACTTAGTTTAGTTGTTTCTTGCTTTCATGCTATTTGATGAACCTTGTTTAGTCAGATTCGTTCCATCAATTATATTCACTATATTCTTCAATGTAATTATTGTACATCTGTATATAAATATAACATGACTGTATAGTATATGAATTCTGTAGAGATTTGTGCTTTATTTTTGTGTTTAGAGTAAATTGTTTTGGAAAATCCTGCTTAACAAATTTTCAATTCTTGTAAATTATAACTTAGGTTGTTTTTTTTTGTAATTATAGGAGTGACATTAACTATCAGTAGCACTAACTAGTCTCTTAGGATCCCAGGCCAACAGAGCCTTTAAACCTGTCGGGAGCGACTACTTAAAACAGCTTGGAACCTGTTCTAAGGATCCCGGACTGGGTCGTTTCCCCCATTGCGGGCTTAGTCAAATACGCCCATCAACAATGGCGCTAGAAGGAGGGCCAATGTAAAATGGCTGATGACAACAACCCTGTTAACAAAACTAATCAGCCAACTACCCCTCAATTACAATCAGGTACTCAACCACGCACTCGTCTCTCATCACGAGTGAATGAAACCCCAGTGAGTGACTCTGTTCGAAATCTCATCTCTCAATTTAACTCTCCTGTTCCTGAACAAATTGACCAGTACGAACAAGCCATCAACGAATCCCAGAGAATATTAACAAGGGCTTATTCCAATCTCAATGGACGTCTGCCCACTGAATTACCCCTTCCACAGATTACTAGGCCTCGCACTCATCACCCTGAACCTGTCTTCGAAGAACAAGGGCCATCTGTAACAAACATTAATCAGCCTTCATCTTCTGTAGGACCATCGGTTTCGGGAGGATCCGGTCGACCACCGCCACCACCTCCTTCGTCTAGTATTCCTCAAAAACCACCCTCACCACCTCCGACTCCTAGGAACATGGCAGCTGCCAATCCACCAAACCCTATGCCTTGGATGGCCCAGGATGCTGTTGTTGTCCCTGGTGTCCAGCATCCTTTGCCTAAACACCCTGAGAAACTTTTGCCTAAGTTCAACCTTGAGTCGAAGGAGCCAGCCGAAGATCACATCAAGAAGTTTATGCTGGCAGTCCGGCTCCTAGACGTTGAACATGAAGATGTCGTATGCCGACTGTTTCCCTACACGTTTGAAGGAAAGGCTTCAACATGGTATTTTTCCTTGACAGCTGGATCCATCACCAGCTGGAATGAATTTGAAATCGCATTTGTAAACAAGTTTGGGGATGACAAGTCTCCGGCGGTCTTAGTGTCTGAACTGTCTAAAATTCGCATAGAACCTAAAGAAAAGGTTAAATACTTTAACCAATGCTTTTTGACCTTAAGGAATAGAATTCCCGCTACTTCAAGGCCCACTGAGGATGTAACAATTGAATTTTACACTTCATCCTTGCCTGGAAAAATAGCTATGTTCGTCCGGCAAAAAGCCAAACTCACTTTAGCCGAAAATTTCGAAGAAGCAATTAAGGTTGAAAAATATGTGTTTGCCACAAAAGCAAATTCCGGAGTGGATACCGAGTCAACATCTTCTTCTCGTAAGAAGATCGACAGTCCTGCCAAAACTACAACCGGTCCTGACAAAAGAAGTCAAGATGCTTTAGATTTGGATAGTCTTCAACGAGTCATCAAAAAACTTTCTAATGAGATAATCGACTTAAAAAAGGGCACTTCTGATAATGCCTCAAATAAAGAACCACCCAGACAGTTATTTAGAAGACCTTTTCAGAACCCACCTGCAAAAAAAAATTCACCCTCTGAAGCTAATAACATTGAGGAAATTAACAGTTTTCTCAAAGCAATAGTTTCAGATCTGGAAACGACTACTGAAACTGAAACTCATTCTTCAGGACAGAGCTCTCAAGATAAACAAGACACCAATGATAACACTGATAATAAACCACCCAATGTCATCAGTCATTTTTGGGACACCTCAGAATTAACTGATGATGAAGAGGTGGCTGTTGTCAATGTGAATCAGCATCAGCATAACACCAGGAGTAAAAAAGATCAGCCTTCAACTGAACCGGCCACAACTGTCCCAGATAAT
>LPNX010054577.1:0-18096 GCA_001517045.1 Pseudotsuga menziesii
TGAGCTTTGCCTGTCTTATTGAGCTTTATGCCGGCTCCCCTGACATTGCGTTTCAGCCTTATAACCCGAGCTTGTCTCATGTCTAGCCATGCAGAGCCATTTTGTATATCCTTTTCAACTTGAATTACCCTTTTACCGGGAGGGGATCTTCCCCCGAGTGTCGATATCCTACACATGTTTCCTTGCATTGAGCATAGGTATGTTCCACTGCTTGGAACTAGTTTGTTTTCCCTGATGACACTCGTCTCCTCCTAGTTTGTAACTATAAAGCTAGTTCATTCTTTTTTCAAGATTTTCAAATAACTGAAAAAGACCAAAAAAATTAAAAAACCAAAAAGCCGGACGGGAAAAGATGTTATCTTTGGCAGCTGTCTAGTCGTGTTGCCTTCGAACAGAGCACTGTATATCACATCCATTGGTTGGGTTATAGTTTGACTTTTGGAAGCTGTACTCGTTATCTGAGTTTATCTCCACCGACTGGTTATGCTTCCAGTCCCTATGGAACCTCTATTGATGCCTCCTGCATCATAGAGATGTCCCGATTTGTATATCGAGTCTATGCTGCCTTCATTCAGTCACCATACGCCGTTATGCTCTTGTTCGAAGGAAGTTGAAACCTGAGTCGGCCATTCCTCAGTTATCTTGACTTTGCATGTCGGCCATTCCCGGTAGAGTTACTGGTTCGTGCACCTTATGATCGAGTTCTTCCATATTATACAGCTTTGCTGAGTACCTCATGTTGGATGATGGGGGATGCCTTAATGCCTTCCTTCCAGCGGATTTCATCCCATCGACTTCAGATCATTTATTCTGGGATTGGATTCTAGAGTCATTTTCGAGTGCCTTGAGACTTGCAGTCATCAGTGGCAGGTTCTCTCGCCATCGACAGTTTTGGGAATACATCAATGTCCCCTGATCGATGGATTCTCTCAAGTGTTCGACCTCAACACATTTATTCACACTTGTTAGTTTGCACTCTAGTACCTTGATTCCCATTTTCATTATCGGTGGGTGATCTCGCGTCTGTTAACGGTATACATCAATGACCGGTAATCAGACGATGGACTACTATGTTCGACCTCGACACCTCTATTCGCATAGTAGGACATGTACTCGTAGCGGTGTGTGTAGAAGACCTTCCAGATTGGTGGCATCTCTTATATGCTACCTCCTTGATCGTGCCAGTGTTCATGAGATTTCAGCTCTCCTGACTTGTTCCAGTGTATGTCAGACATTTCCAGCCACTATGGAGATCTTGATCTATTGTATATCTTCAGCCTTGTGGAGATCATGGTCCTTTGTATATCTTCATCATGGAGATTCTGATCTATGATATTGTACGTGGCGATGACCACATATGTTCCATCATGTATCATGCCTATTCATGGCCATTGTACTCTTATGTATCCGGGACTGCTAGATGTATTTGCAGATTATATGCAGAGTTGTATTATGGTATTATGCTGATTGGGTGGCTGGTCTTCCATTTGGGTACCTTCATCACTTCCTTCCTGGGATGGACTTATAATGTATTTCGGCCATCATATAACCCCTCTGATCTCATACATTAGGGGGCATCTGTTATAGCGGATTTCACCACACTAGGTGAATCACACATTGTATGGCCTTCCCTTGTCCCGCTGCAGACTCATTAGCCCCTTTGTACCACTTTATATCTTTTGATGTCACCTTGATCATCCCTAAAAACATTATAAAATTTATATACGCGGCTTTTTCCCCGATAACCGCGTACATACGCGGGTATTCCCTCGATAGTCGCGTACATCGGGATGTGTACATAAATCCAAATCCTTTTGGACTGTTCCTTGACTTGGATCTGACTCATATGACTCCTGGCCTTCCATATGCCTTGAGATCGCACGGATTCGACCCTTCAGTATCCCTTTGAAAAGCTATATAAGGAACCCCTTGGTACATTGAAAGCATAAGAGAAAATTGAGAGCATCGAAATTATAGTCCATTGTTGCCAGAACTTTATGCTTGAGTCTGCATCCCTTTGTCCCTTGGAGCACTGTTGTGTTCTTCCCAAGCTTGCCCTTTGTTAGTAAGCTTGCTATCGAAGTGATGGAGGATTGAGGTGGTGGAGGCCCAAGTGGGGGATTCAGTTTCTCCGGTTCGCAGACGTGCCGTCAGAGGTTGTCACTTGTAATATCTGATTCGTATTAATAGAAATATCTTTTTCTGTCCAGTAATGTGTATTTGAATGAATATTGTTTCCATTGGAATATGTCAAATGATTTTACATTATTGATTATATATGCTAGAATAGATCTAAAACCATGAAATATAGTATGCTTGTATTGTTTACTTGTTGTTGAGGACGTGCTATAACAATTCAAGCTGAAGATTGGAAAGCTCAACGGGGATATACTACAACCGTCCGGAATAAGGTACGAGGTTCGATCCTTTAGTGTTAGATTGTTTATTTCTATTGCATATTGGAGAAGATTGATTTCTGGAGTCTAGCTGTCTGTTGTGGTACCCCAAGCCATAGGAATTTATCTCCGTAACACTCTTCTAGAGAAACTTGACTAGTATGGTCCCTAAGTGGTATCTTGAACTAGCACAACATTCATTTGTGGAATTTAATTCATTGGAAACTTTATTCCTTAGCCTCTTCCAGCTATCCATCCATTATGAAACTGGTACAGATATTTTGAATTCTCTTCAAAAGAATACTTCCATTCACATATCTAATCACATTCATGAGTGGAGGAGATGTAGAAGGTTGATACAATATCCTATTCTAGACCAGCTATTAGATGACTAGTTTCATAATCCTTATTGCCTCCTATTTCCTAAGATGTGGATATGGGCACTATTGTTATGGAAGAATAGATTATTACCTGAGAACAATATTTGGACTTAGTTTATTCTCAGTCTGAGACCTTATCTTATTTTATACCTCATGATCCTCATCCTAGTATAGATCCTGCCAATCTACTTGCTGACACTTTTGTATATGGTTTTGTAGGTTCAATCCAACCTCCATCCACTGTGAAACCTTCCAAGAAATAGATTCCTTCTACTGATGCTTCTTCTACTCCTATTGTTTCCACTGAGGTGAATGTTATCCAATCTTCGAAAACACCCAGTAATAAGAAAAAGGGTAAAGCTAAACCTAAAAAATATGGAAACTAGAAGGAGAATCCCAAGACCGTTAGTCTGGAGAATGATTCCAAACACAAACAAAAGGATAAGTACCCTTTTATTTTGTGTGGAGGTGATCACTTCATGAAAGAGTGTCCTTGACATGAATAAATTAATAATTTCCTGAAAATGAATCCCACACTGACAATGTTAGCTGACACTTTCCCATCCCAACAATAATTAGTTGATCATACATCTATGCATTGGCCCTCTTCCTCCATCAAGGAAATCAGAATGATGTCCTCTGATACTATTGCAATGACCACATGAAATAAGACATATAATAAACCTCCTCATAATAAAGATGAAGGATATTCTCCAGAGAAGACTCCTTCTATGAACCCTTCTCCTCCACCACCATCTAATGGCCCTCTTGCTATTGATAAACCTAGTTTTGACATAATTTTGTGCCCTCCCAAGAGTACTATTGGGAATTCCACTTTTAATCCAAGTGCTTGAGCTTCCCAATTTTACAACATTGTTGAATATTTATCTCAGGCACATTCTTCCATGTTTACACTGGAAGTACTCCAAATTTTCCCTAGATAGCATAAAAACTTGTTGTCATCCTTAGGATCCTTAGATCCGTATAAATACACTACAATGACTTTTAACGTGGAGAATTACAAATTGAGTTTATCCCCCCAATTCACATTTCAAATCATGACTAGGGTGGTATGTAGGAAAGTTCATCGAACTCTATTGGATGAAGGAGATTCCACCTCAGTTTTATATATGCATTGTTTGAAAGCCATCATCTCTCCTTAACTTAATTGGACACCAACCACCTTGAAATCCTTTAATAAACGATATTTCCATCCTCATGGATTGTTGTTGTTGTTATCTATCGAGCTTGGGGGGAAAGAATGTTTCTATCCAAGTATAATTAGTTGATGCTCCGTTGGATTGCAACTTGTTATTAGGGAGAAATTTGTTTTATGGTATGACATTGGTTGCTTCATCAATATTTCACACTCTCAAGTTTCCTCACCATGAGTATATTGTAACCATTGATCAACTTGATTATTGTTCACCTAATATCACCAATAACATGACAAACAATGTTCCTATGTTGGGGAAATCCCCACCTACTTTTGAATTACTCATCCCTTATGGGAGTATTTGCTTCTACTACTTCCCCTCCTAATAGATAAGTTTCTACAGTTAACATCGTATCATCTACTATCAGATCCATGTCAAAAAGGAAACAAATTACTGAAGTACCTTCTCTAGGTCCTCATGAACCTCTGTACCATGCCATTAAATCTACTTCTGGTGCTTACTTTGATGATCAACATATAGTAACGTCATATCCCTACCATATACCCCATTGTCTAGATTCCACTCTCCTGAATTTGGATTATTTCTTACGATCTTTTTCATCTGACGAGTCTATCATGGAGATTATGATTCTTGATGAATCCTTATGGGAGGATCATCATCATAGATCTTCTTTTCTCCCCAGTGCAGATTCAATGGATTCTGATTTGATATCTCTTATTAGTTTCTATTTTGTTGAGAATCTTCAAACACTTATGTTATTATAGGATGTTGATTCCGAAGGGAATTTACGAAACCTTACTCAAACTGTTCCCATCAACATATCGGTGAAGCCAAGGATTGTTGAACATGTTCATTTTGGAGAGAACTGTTCGACAATAGAAATTGAAGAATACCAAGATATTTTCAAGGAATTTAGGGATGTTTTTTTCCTTGAGTTACAAAGAGATGTCGGGGATTGATCCATCCATGATAGTATGAGCTCAAGAATTACCTGTCGAAAAAACCGATTAGGAAGAAAATCTATTAGGTCCACTTAAGGAAAGTTACAACAATACAATATAAATTTGAGAAACCTTTGAAAGATGGTTTCATTTATATAGTTCCACTAACTTAGTGGGTGTCTAATATTGTACCTTTTGCTAAGAATCATGGAACTGTTAGGGTCTACATCGATTTCGGGGTCTTAAATAAACTTGTCCAGAAGACAACTTTCCAACCGCCCACATCAATCAAATAATTTCCAACTATGTTGAAAGTGTAATACTTTCCTTTATGGATGGCCTCTCCAGCTACAATCAGATTAAAATACTACCCACTGATTAGCACAAAACGAAATTCATTTTCCCATGGGGAACCTTTTCTTATAGTAAGTTGCATTTTGTCTTGAAAAATACTGGAGCCACATTCCAACGAGCCATATCCTATTCTTTTCATGATATTAAGCACATTATGGAACCGTACCTAGATTACCTTCCCTCTCATTCATACTAAAGAGAGGATCATTTAGGGAATCTTAGGGACATTTTCCTTCGATGCCATCATTACCATATTCATATTAATCCACATAAGTGATGCTTTTGTGTCGGGACTAGATTTATTCTTTGTTTTTTTGTTTTCAAAAATGGCATCTGGATTGACCCTTTCAAAATTAGTACAATTGTGGCCTCACCACCCTGAACCAACATCACAGAACTCCAAACTATGCAAGGGAAGGAAAACTTCCTTCGTCGTCTCATGTGCAATTTTGCAAACAAGACACATGGTTATATGTGGTTGTTACAGAAGAACACTCCATTTGTTTGTGGTGATCAAGATCAATGGGATTTTGATAATTGAAAACAAACCATAATGCACTCGCTTGTTATACACCCCCCTAATTATTCAAAAGAATTCTTGCTTTACATTGCTGCCTCCACTACTACCATTGGTATTGTTCTAGTGTAGGAGGATTTGAATCAACAAGAACATGTGATTTATTATCTCAGTAAGTGTCTTATAGAATCTGAATCTCGGTACTCACATGTGGAGAAGTTATATTTGGATACGATCATTGATGTACAATTTTTTCGTCATTACAACCTACTTTGCACAACTATCGTTCTTGCAGATGAAAAACCATGTACTACATCCCGACTCATTAGGTACTAGGGGGGGTATATTATTGTTGTATCGTCATCCTCCAAGAATTCGACCTTGAATTCACTAAGAAAAATTACAAGAAATTCTTAGTTTTCACAGAACTAATGTGTGATCTTCCCTGTACTGTAACAGAAGCTGATACGAATGACTCATTTCATGATGAGTTCTTGTTATTGATCAACATGACAGACCCATGATATGGATATTTGATGATATGTCTCCAAACTAAGATATTTAAAATCAACTTATGTCATGATTATCGTCGATGCATTCACCATCACACTAAATATTATCTCATTCTTAATGACACCTTATATTGGTGTGGTATTGATTCCATTCTCCGATGATGTTTAACACACAATGAGGTTGAACAAGTCTTGAATTATTTCTACTCTTGATCTTGTGGTGGCCATATTTTTGGGATGGCTACAGATCAAAAAATCCTTTGTGCTCATTAATGTTATCCCTTGACATTCATGGATTTCCATAAAGCTATCAAAAAGTTCCCACCCTGTCATATTTTTTATCCGAAAAAGTTCACCCACCCTGCTCTATTAGAACTCATCATTGTCATTTTCCCCTTTTCAAAATGGGGAATGGATTTCATGCATTGTAAGCCTACCTCAGCAAGGGCACAATTACATCATAGTAGTTGTTGATTATTTCACGAAATGGGCTGAGGAAATTCCTACATATCCCGAGGATGGTAAGACTTCCACCCTCTTCTCATTTAATCATATCATTTCTACGTTTGGAGTTCCTCAGGCTATAGTTACTGCTCACAGATCTCATCTTTCATAATTAGATGATGTCTGAACTAAGTTCCAAGTTGGGTTTCTATCATGAAAACTCAACCCCCTAATATCCACAAGATAATGTCCAAGTTGAATCCCTTAACAAAGTCCTTAATACCATGATTCATAGGATGGTTTGAGAATACAAATAAAATTGGCATTTCACTGTGTTATTGACACTTTGGTCCTATAGAACTAATGTAAAAACAACGTCTATTTCACACCTTTTCAATTGATATATAGAATGGAATTCATTTTACCTATCGAATGCGAGATTCCATCACTAGGACTAGTTGTCGAGCTTATACCCAACACCTCAACTAAGGAAGAGCGCTTCCTTTATCTGAATAACCTTGGCGAGACATGACAAGATATTGCTCTAACTATTGAGTAACATAAGAAATTAGTAAAGGATTAATAGGATAAATCTATTCAACCTCAAGTCTTCAATTAAGGAGGCCTTATTCTGAGTTATGATAAAAAACACTATAAACTGGGGAAAGCGAAGCTGGAATCAATTAGGTATGGTCCTTACATCGTTAGTAAAGTCTTGGAAAAATGGGATTAAGAATTAATGTACTATTGTGAAATTCCTTTAGGTAAGCCTCACAATGGGTTGTACCTGAAATGGTACTATGCTCAGGACATCTTGCATCGGTACCTCGTATATATATTTATATATTGAATTTTAGTGTGGTTTTGGGTATTGTTTGAAACTGCTTATTCCATTTTATGATTTAAATTATGCAGATGAATCTCTTCTATGGTTTTGATTATGGTGCTACCCTCCATACACTGAATCTTTCTTCAGTAGCTTATGTACTCTATTCTGAAGCCAATGACTTAGTTAGTTTAGAAGGATTTTTCCTGGGTCCCACTACCGATAATATCATCGAGTATCATGCGGTGATAAGGTTGTTAATCAAGGCTTCATCTTGTGATATCAGTCACTTGGTCATATTTTTGGACTCTAAACTTGTTGTTTCTCAATTAAACCATGTATATGCCATCTGAAACCTGGTTATTTTTTCATCTATTTTGAAGAGTACGTTTACTAGAGAGATCATTTGAATTTATTGCTTACCAACAAATTCCAAGATCATATAACTCAATTGTTGATTGACTAGCTAATTATATCCTAGATTGGCATATTACTCATTCTTGATACATTGATAAGTAAAATAGCATGAAACATTGAAAATAAATAGTATGAAAGGAAAAATCCATGTAAATAATTTTCCATTTACCAAAATCATGTAGGCAGCAAAAAATGAGTTTGTGTGTGTGTGTGTGTAAAGTATTTTTACAAAAATATGGTCTCGAGAACTTTACTAAAGCCTACTAGCTTTCAGTGTATACATCATGCTGAGCTCTAGTGATGATCATGATAGAACATGATGGCCCTCGCTACCTTATGTAGTAAGTGGCCAAAGAGACCCAACACACCAGTAGTGTGCCTCTAGTACCTCCTAGGTAGGTCATCCACTAGGATATCAAGAATATCAAGAGTGACCATGTTGAGGTTTTGTTCAAGCTCAATCATCTCATCATCATCATGACACATAAATCAATATTCGTCTTTCCTATCAATCATATACAGTCCCCTTGGTCATTATGTCCCTACATCTGCACAGTAGGAAGCATGTCTAAGAATGACCTCATAAAAATAATAAATTTACATAAAAACATAAAAATTCATATTTTAGTGTCATACTCATCGAGATCCCCTTACTACTCATCCTTAGGTAAGGGTAGGTCTTGGTCTTTTTGAAATTTGGTGCTTGTGTAAGCATGGTCATCCATCAAATGAAGAAAATATGCCCCATACTTCAGTCTAGGTCTCCTGACACCATAGCGGGCCATAACCTCTACCCACCTAAGCATACATGGCTCTCCATAAAAAATGATACTAAGATGATGTGTTACCCAAATTATTTTAGCTCTCCACGATGCCATTTGGTGAATTGTTATTTGATTATGTCCAAAAGGGCGTCGACCCAATCAGAGATAGGTAGGGCCATGGCATGTAATGCATTCGACATGTGTACCCTATATGCTTGGTGAGACCCTTGGCTATCATAAATGCATTGCATGGTAAATAGGACCATCTGCAAGGGAAGGTCCATCAGGTCTTTGATAGGAATTTTATTCCACTCATATGTGTACTCGAGAAACAGTCTTGGTCAATCAAGCCCTGTGTAGTAATGTCCCCACCATGAGGACCAGTAAAGGAAATGGGCGCTCCTCACCTAGATAATCCTGTTAGGAAGTAGATATCCTCCACTTCCACACACACACTATGAGAACCCATGTAATATCCTGAATTTTTACCTAACGCTTATGGGAATAAGCTCCATTATTTATGATGTTACTTTGATGCTTTATTTTGGTATATTGGGTCTAGAGCACCACTGGATATGAACATGATGATTTTTTTGATATATTGGGAATAATACAATTACATATATTTTATGTATGATTTTATGCGTTGGGCACGGACCCTGAAGCACATGATTGATGAGATGTTTTGTGTTAAGCTAGGATATCTAGAGCTCATGAGTATTTGAATGTTTTGTGTTAAGCAAGGAGCTCTAGAGCACATGAGTATTGGAATTTTTTTTTTGAGCGAGAAGATATGGAGCACATGAGTATTTATGTTGTGTTGAGTGAGGAGCTCTGGAACACATGAGTTACAACTTACGAAAACCTTTTTGTTGAGAAGGAAGCTCTAAAGCACATGAAAATATAATTGGAAGTGTTGGGCATAAGCATTGGAGCCTTCCAAGTTGATTTTGAGCATAAGCTCTGAAACATCGGATCCTTGGCCATTGTACCCCTACGTGTATCCTACAAGCCGATTCTAGCATTGGTGTTGAGTGAGGAGCTCTCGAATTATACTAATTTTGTAACTCCCTTTTTTTTAGCGTTGAGTATGGGATCTAGATAAGTGCTAGGATTTATTCAAAAGAATTAAATTATGTCGAATGAAAACACTCGAGTAAAATATTGATCTCATCTGACTTATTTATAAGTGATTAAATGAAATTTCAAATTTTCATATCTCATCAAGTACTGAAGAACTACAAGTTATACGAGGGAATCCAACATGCAAGGATGTTTAGAGCTTCCTAGCATAGTATACCTAACCACCTATGTGATGACCTTAATAAAGAAATGGTCCTAAGTTTATGGATCATGTTATATGATACCTAAAGAAAATTTTTAACAAATAATATATATAAGTATATATTTTATACATGACATGTATAAAGAGTAAGCATATTAATAATATTAATAATATAAGAAATGATGAAAGGTTCCATCTATTATTTTTATTTAAATATAAATAAATAATATAATACCTACAAGAGTCCAAATAGAAACTAGTTAAAAGTTCCTATGTTAAAAATTAAAAGTGCCTAAATTAAATAAAAGGGTTAAATCAAGAAATCAAATGATTCTTGATTTAATTTCCCCTTTGACTAAAATGTATGCCTATAAAGACCCAAGCCAAAGAGAGGATTGGGGGTCTTCCATCTTTTGGGGATTCATTATTCTTCCTGATTATTCTCAAGAGAGTTCTTGGAGAACATTTTCCTGATAGGAAACAGGAGAACTAATTCATAACTTGATATCCCAGTTAGGGAATCCTTCCCTTAGGATATCTAAGCTACTTACATGTTGGAACTATCTTATGGGGATCCAGACTAAAACCAGGAATGGTTCCGGGTCATGGTTGGGTGAAACATGGTAGTTCCCAAGTGATTTGGTTATCTATAGAGAGGTCAGATATGTCAGTTAATTTTTTAATGCTGGGTAGTTGAGGGTGCAAATTTTCAACCATTGAAATAGCTTCAACTTGCAGGTATGAGGTTCTTGATTTTTTTCCCTCTCATGTCTAGTACATTTCCTGGTTAAGTATGTAAGGATGTTGTTCTCTAGTTCATTTCTGATATTTATTTCCTGTTCCATAATTTAAGGGTTTATGTTTTAATTCTAAATCTATGTTTGTAATTTATTTCCTGTTTAGAATATTCAAGGGTTTTGTTCTTCCAAGTTTATCTCTGCATTTTATTTCCTAGCTTTAAATTTATTTTCCAAAACCTAGAACTACTTCAAACAGAGCATATATATATATATGGTTTCTACTGGAATATTTCATATTGCCACCAGACCTATAATTAAAGCAAAAAGACTAACTAGTATCTATTGTATTAATACAATCTCTAAACAAAACATAAATATAAAACACATTAAATTAGAATATATTAAAACAGAACCTAAGAAACAAATCATTTCCATGATTTATTATAAACAAAACCATAGTAAAATTAAAATGCCAAACGAAAGCCATCGAGACCTCTAAAGATCTGAAGTTACATTATAAATAAACAACACTATAAACAAATCATTCCATACTTGTGAATAAACATTAAACCAAATAAACAGTCAAGCTATCAAAGACATGTAAGGTCTGTGAGAACCATTGCCACAATGTTATTAACTAAACCCTATAATTACTCTACAATATACATTTATCCAAATCATATATCATAAGAAAACTTACACATAATAAATCAAACATAATCTTATGCATGGAACTCATTAAAACATCAAATAAATAAATATAGGTTGTAGGATCAATTCCTGTGGGCATGAATTCCCCCAAAAGTCATTAAATCAATCATCTTTTACAACCATCATGAACTGAGATTGAATCTTGTGGATTTCAGCTTATTACATTTACAAATCACCATATCGAATCCTATAGGATTCACTATCATCCTACCAAACGTTGTAACATTTAAGTTATCAACTACACAAAGCACGCTATTAAACTCATTTACCAAGTTAAAATTTATACACTGTAACCATCTCATGGCTCACGACCATTTGTATGCAGATAGAAAAACCCTAACTTAAATCCAATAAATTCTCTGTCAATTCTAAGAAAATAGCGACGACAGTTAGCCGTAGGGTGAAACCCATAGTCAGAGCCTAACAAAACTAAATACACATGTAAAAATTAAAACCATGATTTCAACATTTCATTCATCCATTACATAATTTCTTCTGTAATGGTGGGAACACCATTTCTATCTATGGAAAGGCTCCAAAGGCCAAAATTAATGCTGTTAACAGTCTATAGAAAGATCTAAACAAGAAATGGAAATCTACATAATCATACTATCACCCAAACCAAGAATCTAACCATGATACACATAGTATACAAATGCTGTACAAAATAACCATCATAAACCAAAATAAGAATTTATAGAGTCGTGTATCCAAGGCCTTGCACCATTGCAAGCAATGGTGTTGTCTCCATTACCAAAACATAAACATATTTGCAAAATGATGATCCTGTAAGTATTCACCATGGCCAACAACACTAAACAAAGTATTCTTTTACAAAAACCAAAATGCATTTAGTACCATCCCAAAGGCGCCAATCCCAAATAAAAACCCCAAGTCATAAACGCATCTTTGGATGTTTTACATAATTTCCATTGAAAACCCATTTCCAAATCATAGCCATTAAAACCATACTAAGCGTTCAACCAACGACGAGCTTTAATCTCTGTCACAACACCCACACAAGAGAAGGAACAAGTTTTAAACTTGTTACAGCAAGGCTTACCCATAATGGGTGTTGTGTTGGCAAACTAGAGGTAGATCTCACACAGCCATTTTTGCAAATGAACCAAACCATCATGCTATTCCAATTCCTGAGATCCAGACCCACATTTCCACATTCACATTAAATGCACCCCCCTAGCCTCAATTACCAAAAATCGAAACCCAAAGCACATATTTCATATCACCCCACAACCCAGTGCCATGTTTAATCACTCTGCAACATATAAACCCCAACATGTGAATCACATACTTAGGGTATAGCCATAATCCATGGCATATGAAATATTCCATGGAAGGCTATTATTATGTTAACAAGATTATGCACCAAGGTTTTAACAAGCATAGGGATACTTTATAATACGTTAAACCTCATGCATTATCACATACACCATGTAAATATTAAATTACAAGAGTAATTAAATCAATGTCATAAATTCATAAACCTTAATAGTAACTAGTACATCATAGGCTAGTAACCCAACCTTTCGAAAAACAACTGTAATAAAAATCACTAGGATAGGTCTGTAAGTTTATTTGCTATCGAATTAGTATATAAAACATGTCTTTAGGATAAATAGTAATCAGTTTTTCATCCTCAAGTGCACCTACACACGACAAGGAAATAAGTGCATTAGTTCCAAAAGAACTAAGTAATCCCTATAGAGACAAGTAGAAATAGTTACCTTTCAGGTGTTTACAAGGGAAATAAGTCCCACCACTCCACCCATTGACAATACAAGTTAAGACATATTTATTCGTAAACAATAATCAAACAGTATAACCAATGAGTAAGTAACGTAACTATCAAATTTAGATATTAAATCAGCATAGATCCAAATCCTAGGATCTATCGAGTGTTGCGAGGGATCAAATATTTGGAGGTGAAAACCTCTTCTTAATTTTTGCACTCAACTATCAGCTTTAGTGTGATTCAGACCAAAAAACACCCTTTTATTTAAGGTCCACATATAATATTTTTATTATCGATATTTAATACCATACATGGTTTTAAAACCATGTGCAAGGCCCTCCTAAAACCATGGGTTGTTTATGAGGCCTTGCACATGGTCATAAAACCATTTGCAATGACCTCCTAAACCATGGGTTTTTTAGGAGGCCTTGCACATGGTTTTAAAACCATTTGCAAGGCCTTCCTAAACCATGTACAATAAAACCATGGGTTGTTTAGGAGGCATTTCACATGGTTTTAAAACCATGTGCATGACCAACATTTTTTTTGTGGATAAATCAAGTTTTTATTTTTTATTATTTTGTTAAATAGGAGCATTACAACTTCTCCCCCATATTAGGTTGTTTTTGTGGCTAACATTTATTTTGAAGGATAATTAGATTTTTTATTTTTTATGGCCAAAACTTATGTAACGTTATGTAATGTTACATAATGTTACATAACGTTACAAGATCTCCCCCATACTGGTCTCAACCATCGATCCCTATCTCCTACACAATCTCTCTCTCTCTCTCTCTCTCTCTCTCTCTCTCTTTGTGTGTGTGTGTCACCCCCCACTCTCTCTCTATATTTATGTGTGAGTGTGTCCCTCCATCACTTCCCATATCTCATAACCTCTCTCCACCTTCTCTATATCTCACTTGCTATCCTTCCCTCCATCACATTCTCTCCATTTCGCACCACTCCCCCTCTCCCATTTTCACTCACACATCCCCCTCTCCTCCACATAATGTGTGTGTGTGTATGTCCCCCCCTCTCTCACAAAATCCCTCTACCTCTCCCTCTCTCTCCACCTTTTATTTACGTCCCTCACTATTCTTTCCTTCCTTCTCTCTTAACTACCATCCCTCTATGCCATTATCCCTCTCCCTTATCTTATCTCTTTCTCAACTTGTATCCATCCCTCCCTATCCATGTTTCTCTCTCTCACAACCTCCCTCTGTCTTAGTCTCTCAACCCTACACCCTATGTCTCTCTCTCTCTATATATATATATACATCCATGTGTCTTCCCTCTTTCTCTCCTTGTGTCTACCCCCCCCGCTTCGCACACACACCTTCTATTCCTTCCTAACTATCTCTTTCCTTCACTCTATCTCCATCCCTCACTCACTCCCCCTCGTCCCTATCTATATTATAATATCTCACACCCTCTCTACAACATTCTCTCTGTCTTTCTCTCTCTCTCTCTCTCTCTTTTACCCCATTCCTCTATGTTGTCAACTTATTCGTTCTCCTCAACCCCCTACCTCATTATGACCCCTATTTTATTTCTTATCTCATCTTAGTCTCCTCTCTTCAATTCCCCCCTCCTTCGCCTCTCTCCTCCAACACACCCTATTCCTACTCTAATACTCCATATCCACCTTTCCATTAACCAAATTATCCTCTCTCTGATTAAAACATCATCCACTTCCTCCCCTCCACATTATCTTCCTTCATTACTCAAGTCTCGCATATTCCTTCTAACCTTGTATGTCTTCAACACCTCTTCTCCTCCTAATATTGTTCTCAGTCCGCACTTCCCTTCACTCTTGTAACCCATCATGTTCCCATTCCATTCATATTTATCTAGTTTAATTTACAACATCCTCTTTGGACCTTTACTCTTCCCCACCACCTCTCAAGTTTTAACCATACTCACTCAAACTTACAACATCCTTCTACACCCTTGACCTTTCTCCACCCCATCTAAACTGTTAACCATCACAACTTGAACTTCCAACATCCTCCAAGGCTCTTGATCTTTCCCCATCCCCTCTTAACTATTAAATATCTCCATTTGACCTTCCAAAATCCTACTATGACCTTGACCCTTCAAAAACCCCTATCAACTATTAACCATGCATTTGATGTTTGGCATATAGTGCTATATTTTTTTCTCTATGTAACTTGCACGCGTTATAGAACTACAGAACAAGCACGTGTTTTGTTGTTATATAATGCACACACATTTTTTAGTTTTAAAATGTGCACGCATTTTGTAGTTCTATAACGCGCACACATTTTCTAATTCAATAAGGGTGGGAAATGTAATTTGAATTTAAACATGCCAATTCACTTGCTCACATGTCAACAATAGTCATATTTGTATCGTTTGGATTTTTCTTCGGTTATACGAAACATGTGCTATAGTATATGATCACCCATATATAATTGGGCATTTCGTCTGGTTTATGAAGAAGTTGTTGTTTACGTACTCGTTACAATATGCTCCACATAATTATTTTTTATGAAATCTTCAATATAAGTAACATTTTTTCTACTAATTCTAAATATATAATTTTTATTAAAAAATATTATATTTTCATTTTTGTTCCAATTTCTATTGTGTCTTAACTCCTTAACTCAAAAAACATGTTGTTAGAGTTTTTTCCAGAGCTTCTTAATTATTAATCATTTCAAAAGGAAATTATATGGTGCACTAGAAGACAATAACCTCTACATTCTATAAAAAACCCATTTAATAATTATTTCATTAATACCTTCAAAGGCTACACCCATAAAAGATGTACCATTTTAGAGGAATGATCACTTAGATAATTATAAAAAAATAAAAACAATTACTAATTTTATTTTCAAAAAATAGTGTTGCACTTGTGCTATATGTTCCCTACATTCCTGCAACGTTTTTTATCATGAAACCATCATTTATGCCCTCAAAGGATGCACCCACATAAAACATGTACCTTATCATTTTCCTAAAAAATAAAAAGTGATTGTTAGAAAAAATGAAACATGACATAGTTATAAAAATTTTCAATACATAAAACTTATATATTCGGAAACATGATTCAAAAGTGACCCTCATATACCAAAATTGACCCTCATTAGCTTGCACTCACCGTGATCAAGTCATCGTAATAGAATTTTTCCAAATTTAATGAAATATGTGTTTATGGAGTATTCAATTGGGAAGGGATTTATGGTCATTTTGTTCCGAAAGGAAAATATATTTCTTCTGTTGAAATTGTTTTCCCATTGGGAAGCTATGGAAAGAGGAGATGAATCCAATATCAATATACAAAATTAGTATAACCTTGTTGGAATGTTCAGTTCCAATGAAATTGCTTCAATAAACATGGACGGTGAATGAAAATAAAATAAAAGAGAAGACATGACAAACCTTAAGGAAAAGTGTGATTGATTACAACCACTAGTCTATAGTATCGAAGGCACTCTTCAATAACAAGATGGTTAGTTTATTTTTGGTAATTTATAAATATTGGATTCAATACCATACATACTAAGAAACATGACCTCATTATGGTAGTGATGTTATTTAGTAAGAATTCACAACTCCAACAAATGATAAGGGAATCATGGAATATAGAAGAAAAAGACTAAGACAATATGTTGAAGATATAGGAAGAGACATCAATCAAGTGCATTATTCCAAAGAAAAAAGTAAAAATTACATGGTGCTCACATGTTTCATTATATTTTGTTTATTTATTGTAGCCTTGTGTAGAACATTTTTGAAATTTAAAATTCATTGTCAAGTATTCTATGATGTGTTGTAGTTGAATAAAATAAGGTTGCTTTGTCCCTCTAAATTTTCCTTGTTAAAAATCTATTTGATGAATATTATATTATGTATTGAACTTGTCAAGTGCATAGAACGTAAGTTTGACTTGGATACATTCTATATCCAGAATATTTTCTTAGAGAGATGGAAATAACTGTGGAAGTGTACGTAGGTATCTTGGTAAATGGAACTATGTCTATAAAATGCCTAATGGCTTAATATTTATTGTCAAATTGACGTTTGGTATTGGACTATAACAAGTTCCCAATGAAGTTGTGTTGTACCAATGTTCAAGACAGATGTATGATTGGTTCCTAATTGGTATGTTTTTTGAGATAATAGTTCTACACATGAACTAGCGAGAACACACATTTTGATTGAAAGATGGAGGCAAGTTGCTTAGGTGAATAAATATTGGTTGGTTATAGTGGTACAACAAGATACAATGAGGAATTGAATTGTTCACATTAGGGAACCAAGTGTTGAGAGAAAATGTTATTCTAAGTTGGAATGATGAGATTTCTACAAGATGAGAAAAATTGTTGTGAATGCAATATATATTTTAACAATGCAAGTGAGATCAAATGGTGTGTGAAAGAAGGTAAAAGTTTGTGCATTGTGTTCAATAAAAGCAATGGCCATATGGAAATATGAATCACATTTTATATGTGCAACAAGTCTTAGATGTTATTTGTATATCCTTTGATATGGTTAGGTACCCATGGACTTCAATGGATGGTTCTTTATTTATATGGATTTTCATAGTTTTGTGATGTCTTGATTATTGAGGTACAAGATGTAAGTTCCATGTTATACCACAAAAACAAACTTTGTTGATGAAACATTATTTTCGCTAGTGGTATAGAATTTTATACATAAGTGTTGGAGACATTTACCATCATACACACTCTTTCGGTCAAATTGGCCTAGTTAAACCACTATCCTAAGTTTAATTGACATCAGTGGACCATTAATTACCTTCATCCCAGTCATCCTCACGCCTACCTACAGTCAAGGAGGCTAACTTAGCCTTCCCTACAGTCAAGGAGGCTAACTGGAGCACTCCAGGGG
>LPNX010054577.1:23320-83511 GCA_001517045.1 Pseudotsuga menziesii
TAAGAAAAATGACGAATTGTTGTGTAGAATTTAATGTATACAAATGTTAATCCAAAACTAATCTAATTGAGATTAAAATAAATGCCCATTATAAATGAGATTTGGAAATATTAATTCATACCTACTTTACTTGTTTTTTGAATCCTTATCATATGAAGGAATAATCATTGAAATTTCAAACATTTGATAATTTAAAATAGTATAACAATAAAAGTTATATTTAGAATATCTATCATTGTTATTATACCAGCATAGATCTAAATCCTAGGCTTTATCAAGCACCGAGAGGGATCGGATCTTTAGGACACCATCATAGTCAATTTTCCATCATCAAGTGTACCTGCACGCGACAATGAAAGAAGTGCATTAGTTCCAAAAGAACTAAGTAATCCATGTAGTGACAAGTAGAAATAGTTACCTTTCAGGTGTTTACAAGGGAAACAAGTCCTACCACTCCACCCCTTGACAATACAAGTTAATTCATATTTATTCATAAACAATAGTCAAAGTATGACCAATGATTAAGTAATGTAACTATCAAATTCATATATTAAATAACATAACGACAACATAGCATTACATTAATAACCACACCAGGAAAACAAAGAGAAGAAAGTAAGAACAACTTATGACAATACAGAGCAGTGAAACCAAGTATGACACATTCTACATAAGTTAAGATAATGACCAGTTCGAGTAGTAAATGACTAGCCTAATAAATATTTTTTTTAGTGTTGGGGCGCGCACCCTAATGGTCCTTAAGGTGGATAGCTCCATGGGTTTTGGGAGTTTGTAAGTGGAGCTATGGCTCAAACTAGTCTTAGGGGTGTCGGGGCTGAGTCAAAAACATTATGCTGTAATAAACCCATGTTTTAAATCCAGGGTTTAGGGTTCGGGGTGCCCATGGTTTAATTCCATGGTTTTGTAACAGTGCGTTGTTTAAATAGGCACTCTTGCAAGTAAGTAAGGTTAGTATTTTTGTGTAAAAGGAATTGATGCGAAGCTAAGGCTAATTTGGTAAGAAAAGGTTAAGTCCCAGCTGTGTGCGTGGACGACCTCTGCAGCTGTGTGCGCAGAGGGTTTTGGGTGATAAGGAAATCTGCAGCTGTGTGCACAGAGGCCTGCAGCTATGTGGGAGGCTTTGAGGACTGAAGGGATCTGCAGCTGAGTGCACAGATCAGAACTGTGGTTTTTGTAGAAAGTTGAATAAAACACAGTTCTGTGGACGTAACCCCTACACTGGGGGTGAACCACATTATATCTTGTGTTGTGGTTCTGTGTGTTGTTTATGTTGTGTTATTTCATGCATTTATATCTATATATCTGATAAGTAGAGATCACTGCTAGACAATAAATTCGCTGTGAATTCCCAGTAAAGGGTTGCGCAAGGCACTGTTTGTTTATCTAACTGTGAAGCTAAATAAGTGAATGCTAAGCTCTATGATTTATATTTATAATCTGTTAAAGATTAAAGGTACAGTAATATCCCTCTTTTGCTTGTAGAAATCTGGTTCTGTAGCACCCCATAGCAGTTTCGGGTGAGACTGCAACCTGTTCGCAGGTTGTTGTCGAAAGGGCCAACTCTGTGGGTCTTTTGTTGGTGCGAAGTTAAAGGTATAAAACCCGGGTCTGCCCTATAGCCCAACAAATTGGTTCCGTTGCCGGTTGAACTCAGTATTTGCTCAAGAGGGGTTTACGTCGTACCTTGAGGGCTATGTTCTGGAGGCCCTCTGTGAAGGAAATCGGTGATTGGCTTGATGAGACTTATCTAAAATTTGCTGAGCACGAGAACAAAGATCTACGTTGTAGTGCCAACGAATTTTTACAAAGGTATGTTTTTTGTGACATTTATGAAATTTTCTTTGGTAGTATCCACATAGAGTTGCACTAGTCGTTATCGAGGTTAACATAGCGAAGGACGAAATTCCAAGCACGTCAGTTTCCTACTTGGATCCCCGCGAGAATTAATATACTAAAAAGGGTGAAGAACGAGATATCTCGCACTGTTGATTTCTGGACAACGCGAACCCTTGAATCATTTGTGATGGAGTTCGCCATCGACACGAGTACCTCCTTTAGTGAAGCCGAGCGACAGTTTTTCAAAGGCCCAAGGGGTAAGTTTTTGAATTCATTTAGTTTGCGAATTAAAATGCTATTGGATGAAAAAGGTATATTGCTAATTGAATCAGACTGTTAACTTTAGTATTACTAACCCATGGTTGTAAGTGACAATACCTTCGACGAGCAAGGTGGTTTGCTGCGAAGTGGAAAAAGGTACAAGAGATATTTTGGACCATATTCCCAGGGTCAGCATATGGAGTATCTCCCTGTAAATCCCGCCGATTCCAAACCCGAAGCAACCCCTTCTATTGGAAACCCTCTGGTAACCCTGCAGCGAAGACCTATTATCCCTGAGAACCCGTCGTAGTCTGAAAGTCACCCTAGCCCGAGTACTCCTGTCGCAGGTCAGTCTACCCCAGTAAGTTCCCCCCCACCTATTCCCAGTCCCCCTCCTTCCCCCCCTAGACCTGCAATGGCCCATATGCATGATGACATTAAGCTCCCTGTTTTCAAAGGAACTGGATCAGAGGATCTAGAACAGTTCTAGTTTTTATGTGAAGCAGTGTGGACTGCTAAGTCCATTACGGATCAAGCTACAAAAAGAGCGCAGTTGGTTACTTATTTCAGAGACCGTGCTTTGACCTGGTTCATGAATTTCTCTAGCATTCAGAACCATGCATTGGATGACATAAAAGCAGCAATGATAAAATAATTTAGGAAGCCAAAATCCAAGTCGCAGTGTATCACTGAATTGAAAGAGATTCAACAGAGGCATGGAGAATCAATGTGGGACTTTGATCAAAGATTCAAAGTTCTTCTAGACCAAGTCAGTTTCCCCATTGGACCTACGTAGCACAAGGAATGGTTTATTGCAGAGTTGTTACTGCATATTAGAACTTCACTCATGCAACAGAAGGTTGCTGACCAGCAGGAGGCTCTAGAAATCGCGATGAAGCTTGAAACCGCCCCTGTCAAAGATAACTCTGGTATCGCTCAAATCCAAGCATAGTTGGCAGCGATGGCTCTGGAGCTTCGCGATATGAAGAAAGGAAAAACCAGTCGCGAAGAGGTCTGGTGCACACAATGTCGGACAGAGGGTCATGACAAGGAACAGTGTCTTGTGGTAAGAAATTACCTGAATACTGGTGCGCCAAACCCATTCAACCCTACTATTCTATATTGTGAGATCTGTCGGACAACTAGCCAGCATCGACCTGAGAATTGTTATCTACTACAGAGGTATGTGCAAGTCCCCAAGAACCCTTACTGCAAATTCTGTAAGTTCGTAGGCCATAATGCAGATGAGTGTCGCAGTTATGACCTCATGAGGGAACGCGCCTACGATGCCTATCGGGTACAAAATGAGGGACAGAGTAATGATGGCTATGGATACCACGGTGGTGCATCAGGTAGAGGTGGTTTTGGAGGCCGTGGTCATGGTGGCATGGCTGGCAGAGGTCGTGGTTAGGTGGTGTGTTATAACTGCAACCAGGTCGAACATCTGGCTCGCGACTGTTGGAACCCGACTACGACATGCCAGTATTGCTGAGCAGTAGATCATGTGATCGAGCAGTGCCCACAGCTGATAGCTAAGATTCAGTAAAGAAGCAGTGGCCCCACTTAGAATCTTCATATTTCCATTGAGCGAAGACCTGCCCCAGCAATTAATGTTGTTACCCAAAGTGGAGCTACGACGCAGATACAGCCTGCTGAGAAACAACCTGACGAGGCTTGGGTTCGTAAGGCCCCCATGAAAGTCCCCACCTGTGATATTGAAAGAGAAAAGGAGACATTCCTGGACACCAAGAAAGATTTTGTGGATTCTAGCCCAACAGTAGCACCTGCGCAGCCACATCAGCAGCAGTCGCCGCTACAAGAAGCTTTGACGGATAAAGTAAGTACACTATCCTCCTTTCTACAGAGTTGTCTAAAACTTTTAAGAAATTAGAATGCTTTAAGTGAGTTGTAGAAAGTTATTGCTTCCTGCGAACCTCAGCAAGGGTCTGGGCAGGAAAACGTTGTTCATAGATTCAGAAGAACTGGTAGGGAAATGAGGTTGAACACTCAGATAGGAGAGTATGAGATGACTGATGTGATCTTGGACTTAGGGTCAGAAGTAAATGTCCTAACCAAGAAAACCTGGGAACAAATGGGGAAACCTACCCTTGATTGGTCCCCTATACAGTTGAGATTATCAAATCAGTAGAAGATTGTGCCCCTAGGATGATTCCCTAATGTCCCCATAGATATTGATGGCATCTGTACTGTAGCAGACTTCGAAGTTATTAAGATCATTGATGACAACAATCCCTATCCAGCCTTGTTAGGTATTGAGTGGGCCATGGAAAATGCTGCATTTATTAACCTTAAGAAGAGACAGATGACTTTCGAAGGGAAATATTTGAGAGTCATAGTCCCATTGGATCCCTCACAAGGAGCACGATACACAGAACCACTCGGAAATGAAGATCAGGATGTTCTATAGCACATCTATAACATCACCGTGAAGGAAGAAGATTATATTGATCCCAGTGATGGAGGTATTATGGATTGGCAATGTGACAGCTCCTGTATGACGGACTCAGATGATGGTTTAGATAAATGGTAGAACTGGTTGTATGAGCTCCATGGACACAGATGTGCCAGAATTACCAAGTCTCTTAGATGGCTTACAAGAGTCCTACCTATTTTTTATGGTTCGACAGACCCAAAAGAGTTTAGTGCGACATTCTTAGAACATATACCGGATTCCCAGACACGGGAGACTCTGGATTCCGCATTTCGTGCCACTGCAGCAAGGTGGAGGGATAACCATAAGAATTACATTCCTAGTTGGGAAGCTTGTCAGAAATCTCTTCGCCTAAGCTTTATGACTCAGCTCCAGGAGGTGCGCAACGGGTTCGCTGGGCAGGGTGGACTACAGGAACACTTGGAGCACTGTTACGAAGCATGGAAACATGTACCTCGATGGGTACATAAGCTTATACATATCCAGGTACCTGTAGCAGAGAACTGGTATACGGAGGACGAGCCTTGGCATGCTAATAGGTATGGTGCCAAAGAAATCACCAAGTACCAACCTGTGGGATCAAAGCTCACACCTTGGTCGTGGAATTTGTCAAGATATGCCGAAGTTCAATATGGTGTTGATGGTCCTTATTATGACGTAGCTATAGACCTGGAGGCGCTGTAGCCCAAAATCTGACCATTGTAACGCTACCGATTTGGTGGCGCCAGTACTTTACTCGCCTTAATTGCTTGTCCTAATGGTATCAGCCGAAATCTAGCACCGTGGCAACAAGACCTCTGTTAGATTTGGCACCTTCAATGTACATTTATGGCAGATTTGGCCCATGGATTGTATATGAAGACACCCGGGTACAGGGAAATTACATTCTGCATTTCCTTGAGTTTCACAATTGAACCCATGTCAGCTGATCATGAACTCCAGGACCTATTGAGAGAATTTGAATAGACGGGTCTGCAGCACATCTTCGCCCCCAACCTGAGCCTGCAGCTCATGAAGAGACTCTATCAGTGCCGACTTCGCCAATGCAGAAAAGATATGCCAGGAAATAGTTTAAACCTGAAGTTCGTTCTAAGCGGAACGAGGACAGACATAAGGAATCAGTGCAAACATTGGAGGATCCCAGAATGGATCTGCCTGGTTCAACAGAGATCCCAATTGAAGGAGAGGAGAACATTGCACAGCAGCGGCCACCGTATCTTCATCCTATTCGACCAAGATTTAAGCCACCTTGGTGGAATGCTAAGTTCACTATATGCACTGCCTCGCTACCATCAGGTGTGCAGCTGGTTGGAGCAATGACAGGGAAAATAGATCGGCTTAAGTATGCTGACCACGACACAAGTGACCGTGGGAAGTTTCCACAATTCGCACCTGCCCAATACTTACATTTAGTTAAATATCAAGAAACTGGGGCGACCTTATTGGAAGTAAAACAGTGGGCTGCTGTCTTGGATCTAGCTGGTTTGCTGAAAATGCTCGATGTTCCCCATTTTGGTCGCAGCACACAAGTCACCATCGTGGTCAAGCAGCTTCTGGTGTTAGTACATGACGGCTGCCTATGGATCGGTGACAAGAAAATCCTTATTAATGGCGAGCTCATTCAAAGGATTACCGGCTTACCAATGGCAGGGCCTGATACGGGGACAAAATTTCCCTCAAAGGACGAAGATACGAAGCTCACACAACGCATGAAGGAGAACTTTGGCCTGACGAAGGGGAAACGTGGGTATCACACTTCCACGATTCAAGAGAAAAATATTTGCTTCGCAGCTGAGCTCTTGGCATGCAAAATTATGCGGAAATGCAGACCTATTGAAGTGCCTGCCCTGGTCATCCGAATTGCTATCAACTGCGCCGAAGGCTATAGCTACAACTGGGCAGCATATGTTGCGAAGGAATTCCTTGAAGATGCTCGTGACACACAGGAGAAGGGTAGGCCCCTCCACTACTCATGGTTGATTATCCTCATTGTACTGGTAGGATGGTAAGAACCTACTGAAGCACAATTTGCTGTTGTACCAGTGCACATGCCTGGCGCAGCGAGGTACGCATCACTGTGGGTTTCACAGGATAAAACCCACCAACAGATGACAAACTATGTATTTTCCTTTTATATGCTGAGTATCTCGTATGAGATCATAAAAAACCCACGGCTCAGTAATGAGTTATTCTGTCAGTATGATCGAGCGGTCAATTTCAGGGCCGATATGCACCATATTTTTATCCAGGCTTGCGCAGATAAGAAGCATCAATGGTTTAAGTTTCCATATGTAGTGACTAAAGATGATATCCTCGCGATAGTACAGCAGTGGCCGGCAGAATGGTTAAAAGATGCAAGGACAAAACCTAAGATTCCTGTCCCTCCTGTCATCGATATGGGCGCAGGCCCCAGTCACGCGTAGCAGCAAGAACCACCCGCAGACAGTGACAAACAAACTGAGTCGCAGCAGACTGCCAGCAACCAGGGAGGAGATGGTGGAAATGAATATGAAGAAGAAGAAGAAGAAGACTCAGTTAAAACTACCTCAGACCCTAATAGGCAGCATAAGCGCAAGACACCAGACGCAGAGGAAGTAGACAAACCGTCGCCATGAAAGAAAGCAAAGGCATCAAAGGATAAGAATATCAATGAAGCGCCCAGTGTGACAAGTGCGAAGCTTGATGAGGCTTTGTCAAAGTCCACTGAAGTTCTCACTAAACAATGGTTAGAGTTTGCAGCTATGCATCTGGATGCCATCACCATTGTATAAAAGCACATCTCGGAGCTTAAGGACTTAGCAGTGAAATCAGTGACTGGCACTATAGCCAGCAGTACCTCAGTCAGCGCGCAGCCAGACCTAAGGCAATGGTCGGCCCGAGATAACAAAGGGAAAATTTTGAGTGCAACTCTTATATTAATAGATGTAGCCTCTCACTCGGTGATGAGTATGAAAGTTGGCATTGACTACACTAAGCTCTCTATGACAGAACTACATCTCGGTCAGTCCGCCATTATGAAAGAAATTCTGGCATGAGACCAATATTCGCAAAAACAGTTAGAAGAGGCCATAAGTCAGCAGTAGGGATTCGCTGTGCAGCTAGAGGCAGCAGAGCAGAGAAAGAGGGACACCAAAATAAAGCGGATTACACTAGTCCAAGTTTTGGATGAGGCATGCCGAAGTCTTCCTGACTTCGACATGCAGCTGGTGGAAGAGCCAGAACAAAGATTAGTCAGGCTAAAATACTACGCACAGCAGTCTCGCATGGAAATTGAGAAACTCAAAGCAGCACATGAGACTCAAATCGCAGAGCTTCAACTACGCATCCCTCCAGAAACTCCACCTGAGGTTAAAGAACAGCGCTGCGTAGACATTCAGGCATCCGCAGCGAAAATTTCAGATATTGTGGGTAGCGCAACAAAGTTGCTTGGATATAGTGTCGAGGCCTGGACCACCCTGCAGGAACATCCAGAAATAGGATAGCTGTAAGAAACCATCAAGCAACGACAGGCAGAGTTGGATACCGTAAAAGTGGAAATTAAGACTCTGCCACCGATGGAGAAAATGCTCAAAGTAAAGCACAGCAAGGAACTCCAGCATGAACTTGAGTCATGTAGGGTGAAAGTAACAGAGTTGGAAAAATCTATACAGCCACTTGTCAGTGAGGCTTTGGAATTAAGTACTATAGTGGATATCCAGTTCAAAATTTTGAAGGAATATGATGCATTCGCACAGGAAAAGGCTAGAAAAGCATCATCCGTTTTACTGCAGGAGTTGGTGGAAAAGGATAAAGCAGCTGACGACATCATGCACAGTCTCAATACTCAGTTCACCATCCTCGCAAAGAAGCTTCGTCCGCCAGGAAACCAACAGAGTGTCCCAGGACGGGACACTGGTGAGTCTTAGGGGCCTTTTGGGGGGCGCACCCTAATGGTCCTTAAGGTGGATAACTCCGCGGGTTTTGGGAGTTTGTAAGTGGAGCTATGGCTCAAAATAGTTTTAGGGGTGTCGGGGCTAAGTCAAAAACCTTATGTTGTAATAAACCCATGGTTTAAATCCAGGGTTTAGGGTTTGGGGTGCCCATGGTTTAAGTCCATGGTTTTGTAACAGTGCGTTGTTTAAATAGGCACTCTTGTAAGTAAGTAAGGTTAGGATTTTTGTGTAAAAGGAATTGATGCGAAGCTAAGGCTAATTTGGTAAGAAAAGGTTAAGTCCCAGCTGTGTGCATGGACGACCTTTGCAGCTGTGTGCGTAGAGGGTTTTGGGTGATAAGGAAATCTGAAGCTGTGTGCACAGAGGCCTGCAGCTGTGTGCGCGGCTTTGAGGACTGAAGGGATCTGTAGCTGAGTGTGCAGATCAGAACTATGGTTTTTATAGAAAGTTGAATAAAACACAGTTCTATGGACGTAACCCCTACACTAGGGGTGAACCACGTTATATCTTGTGTCGTGGTTCTGTGTGTTGTTTATGTTGTGTTCTTTCATGCATTTATATCTATATATCTGATAAGTAGAGATCACTGCTAGACAATAACTTCACTGTGAATTCCCAGTAAAGGGTTGCGCAAGGCACTGTTTGTTTATCTAACTACGAAGCTAAATAAGTGAATTCTAAGCTCTGTGATTTATATTTATAATATGTTAAAGATTAAAGGTACAGTAATATCCCTCTTTTGCTTGCAGAAATCTGGTTCTGCGGCACCCCATAGTAGTTTTGGATGAGACTGCAACCTGTTCACAGGTTGTTGCCGAAAGGGACAACTCTGTGGGTCTTTTGTTGGTGCGAAGTTAAAGGTATAAAACCCGGGTCTGCCTTATAGCCCAACATTTATTTTCAAATTTTGGGGACATTACAACTCACCTTAAAATGTTGTTGCTTAGGATTCCACATCCTGAGTATATATTCGAGCAATCTGATTTGCACCATCATGTTGTGCACTTTTAAGAATTTAAGGATCCCACATTTGTGGAGATAATTCATGGTGCCTTGATTATTAGCCCCACAAATGTCATCCAATTCATGTTCTCGTTCCTTCCACACCACCATTTTTAGAAATGCATCCTACCAAACATGTAAAATGGAGTATTAAAAACCACATTCAACCATTTAAAATTCTTTAAAATCTCTAATTTGGCTTGATTTTGAAACATTTTTTGGTACTTTACCCCACCCCACTTTTCCTTTTTGGACAGAGAGGTAGCACCACACTTTTTGTCTAGGAAATGTGTGGTTTTTCTTAACAGAATAGTTCCTGAAAGGGAAAAGCATGGTTTCTGCAATGCACATTTTCTCCTTAGAAAATGGCTCCCAAGACATCAAAATGTGCATACAAATGAAAAAGGAAACCATCAAAAGATAGAGGAAGAGTCGAGGAGTTACCTAATCCATATGGTTCTTCGAATAATATCTCGTAGCCAAAGCACAAAAGGGCTCTTTTGCTCTTCAAATGGGTAAAAAACACAATGGTGATTATTTTTTATTTTTACTAGGTTTTATTCACCATTTTGTTTTTATTTTAATTAATTTATTAATTTTTTACCCTAATATGGTTATATACAGTTCAATTTTTATTAAATAAGCACCTAATAGTATTTTTGAGAGTTGTGGGTCATGGGGAGTTGATGTTTTCGAGTATGGAGGATTTTTGTTTTGTCTTTTTAGTTCTCGATCAAAACAAAAATTATTCCGAGCACTATTTTAAAACTGCAGTCATGTTCGTTAAACCCTAGGACTAAGTTTTCGAGTTAAATTTTACCTCTTTTTTGGAATCGTTAAACCTTTTTATGGAAAATAAATCTTGATAGATTCCTTTTTAAGCTCTTTTTTTACTCTAAAGATGTGAAAATATCATCAAGTGAATTTTTCTTCTTCATGCTCAAAAAAGATCCTGAAGAGTCGTACTTCTGACGTTATTTTTCCCCTTTTTTTTGTTCGCATTGAATAGTTATGGAAAATGTATATGTTAGTCATCAACTAGAAGAGTTCTCTACGGTATCATTTTATACTTTCTAGGCCCTCAGAGACTAACTTTACAGAAAATGAACTTTTGAAGTCATCTTCAGTTTCATTGAGACTCTCTAAATGTGAACGACATCGAGTTTACTTTCAGTTTACTCATTGAACTGAACACCAAGTCACTATGTTTTGGGAATGAACCCCTCCTTTATCAGGTTTGGAAAACATATGAGAATGGAATTATCTCACAATAAGCTGCAATGAGTGTTTGTTTCTCTCTTTGAACTCGTTAAAATGAAAAGAGGCACTCATAAATCATGATGGGAAAATTAAGGAAAGGGAACTATATTTCATTCGTAATAATGGAAGTTTAGTCACCTTTGAACATGGAACTTGTATGCATTTCATTAATACAGTTGTGTATTTAGCTTGTCTCTTATTCGATCCACTTTCAAGACTCGTGTGACTCCTTTAAGCCTTTCAAATAATGCATCGTTCTGTGTCGAATTGTTTCTTGGTATCTTTCTCGTTAAGTCAATGCAGATAAGTATTCGGTCATTCCACCCAATGTCAAAAGGAAATTCATGTTGAGAGTTACCCTCTGTAGTAAAAATTAAATTCATCTCAGTTACCTTTGATTCAATCCTATGGTTACTTCATACTGAAATTCCAAAACTTTGAGTTTCACGTCATTGATGAGGGATTCATCATGCCTTTCCTTCAATGAGACTATTCTTGTCAACTTTAACACATATAGTCTTAGAACAATATCGATACCTTGAGGAATGTATACATCAATGATATATTTCCTTACTTTTGACAATAGGTTCACATCATTGACCTTTGATCAAAATATTCAGCCGAGTGTTAGACATCAGTTCACATATTCACATTCAAAGGAATGTATTGGGGTACCTTAGGGATCATTGACATTAATGGTGATTTCCCTTTCACTTGTTAATGGTTCTCATCATCGACCGATAATCAAGTGATTTCTACCATGTTCGACTTCAACACATGTATTCGCATGGATATAATCGTACTTTGTTGAAGAGAAGATGAAGACCCTTGGTATATGTTAAGCATTCATTGCTTTCCTTGGGTTGTCATGGATTATTTTTATGAGTCGCAACATGGATCTACATTTGTATGGTCATGTAAGTGCTCATATTTGCATATGTATGACATAGATCTACTTTGTGTATCTAGCAGTTATGTCCAATTTTGAGTTTTCTTCTCATGGATCTACATTCTATTCTAGTAGCGAGGATTGTTTATGTCTTACATGGATCCACATTGTATTGGTTATCATCCGTGTTGGGACTCATATGGATATGTAACAAAGTACAATTGCACTGCAGGATGAACTTGGTTGTTGAAGATTTCTGATCTTTGGACTATTTCCTCGAAGTGATAGCTTGTTCCTACAAATCCTTTTCATATCATTTTCGTTTATCCTCATGCTTTGGTTGGGCATTTTGTTATAACTAATCCTCATCAACATCATGTTGTGGGACAAAATATCAGTGTTTTCCTTGGAATCCTCAAAAGTTGAAGTTAGAAATGAACATGGATGAAAAACTTCATAATTTTTTTCCACAAACGCTCCTTTCCTATGGACAAACTGCAGTACCTATATCAGTAATGCAAATTTTCTATCTGTAGTAAGCAGTGCCACCTCCTGTTACCACTTCACAAGGTGTGATTCCCACTTGGTAACTCCTATTCCCCTTGAACAAGGAGTGGTGCTAGATTTATGAAGGAAGAAAAGGAAAGTTCAAGAGACTTCTCAAATATTTCCTTAGTGGAAGCTTAAACCCTATGGTTTAGGATACATAGAGCTCGATATCCATCATCCTAGGATCACCCCTCCACATCTACCATGAAATCCTCAACCTATCATATACTATCATGCCTTTATATACTAGCTTACCCTCCATGGGTAAAGAGAGGAAGAATATGTTATTGCATCCAAATTATGAGCAAATTCAATAAGACTCTTAGGTGATTAGAAGGAAAGTTTGAGGCTTTGAGAAAATGTTCATTTGAGAAAGAGTTATAAACACCAATGCATCGGTTGTAAAATGTCCCTCTTTGTACTTTTAATAAAAATCTAGTTTCTTTTCCACATGCACTTGAATATCTAATTATTATGTTGTGCTTCTTGGTTAACTCCTTGGTCTTTCACATAGGATTTTAAGCTATCTTGTTACTCTGATCTCAATTTGTATTTTTTTGTGTCTCTTGCAAGACATCTGCAAACATCAAGAATTTCCAAGATCAAACCTTTGTAGCTTGTGGAAGGTAAGAAGAGAAGTCAATTCAAGATGTTTATATAATCTCAAAAATAATTTCTATGTTATGTATTTTTTTTGTTCTAGTAATAAATGTTTCATGCTACAGAAACAACCTTTCTCCATATTGGTCGAGTATCTCCGCTAACAGAAACTTGAGGAGAATATGGATCCTTGTTTCAGTTTGTAATACTCTCCATTTTTATATATAGTTATTATTATTATTGTTAGAATATTAGAAACCCACTACATACATAGAATAAAATAATTAATCATTTTTGGTTAATTTTTTATGTTCAAGACTAGGTAGTTAGCCTCCACTTTCACTACTTGGTCTATACTTACCACCATATTTAATCCAGTACCAACTTTATGCCGATTCTAGATAGATACTTCTAACTTTATTGACTGCCTAGATTAGAAACCATGCATTTCTGCTAATTCTTCATCTATACTACTTTTTCCTGCTTTTCAGTGAATCAGGTAAAGCTAATCAGCTAGCATTAGAGGAATTTTGAGGTCTAAAATGGGCCTCCTAAGGAAAATAATAAAATAATAGTTAAAATAATAAAATAATATTTATTAATTTTGGAGGAAGAANCCGTGTTTTTACTCAATTTTGATTGAGAGAGCTCATTGGATGCGGAATTTGATTCTACATCCAACGAGTACCCACACTGCATAATTTTGACGGACCCCGCTACCCCAAAAACAAGAAACACCTGAAAAAATGTGATGATGATGTCATCATCATGTTTTTTCAAGTATTTCTTGTTTTTGGGGTAGCAAGGTCTGTCAAAAGTATGCAATGTGGGTACTCATTGGATGCAGAATCAAATTTTGCATCCAACGAGCTCTCCTGATCAAAATTTGAGTTAAAACACAGGGAGATATGTCGAAAATACGGACAAAAAAAGTAGTTTTTTTATGACAAATATATCAATTCAACCATTATGGTTGACTCATTTTATTGAAATTCCATTGGTTCTTGAATTCCAACTCACAAGACCTTATTGCTGGCACGTTTTCTTATAAGGCCCATTTTAGACCCCAAATTTCCTCTAATGGAAACTATTATCTTTTCAGTCCAATGATTATCAATGTTTTTCATCACTCATCACCACTCTCTCATGATTTAGCCAATTCGTCATCTTTTGGATTGATTTGGAAAGTTCTTTAATCTCCTATGGGGTTTTATCATATTTGGTAAGCCTGCTTTATGAGATAGCATGATTTTTATCTTGATAAACCCGATTTTACCTCTCAAGGATGTATTATTTATGTACACTAATGTTGATCAATAATGAGTGGAATATTCTCCAATCATTGCTCACTTCTCTTGTGTTCAATCTCATTATTCCTCTCTCTATTTTTCTTGTGCATTCTTGTGAGAAATATATTGTAGCTATATTTTTATCCTATGTTACAACATGGTATCAAAGCTTCAATTTATACATGGTATCAATTCTGTCAGTGGATCAAGATGTTAAATCTACTAGAATTTAAGGAGGGAATAAAGAATCCAATCCCTCTCTGAAACATGGCCTTAATTGAGCTTACAAGTATTTATTCTAGTTTTATTTTACCAAGGAGGGTGGACCATATGGTTAGAGTGATGGTTTAGCAAGTGGTAACTTGCTCAACAAGTCACCTAGGGTCTATTTAAAGACAATTTTAACTCCATTTCTAAGTTGGGGTCATGAATGATATTGTGTTAAGTGAATCCAATTTTCATACTGAGTGTTGTGCCTTAGTCTCTTCGGATATGTGCCCCAAGTACCTTCCCATCTCTTCTTTCTCCCCTTCCATTTCAAGTGTAGGTTATGGTGAGATAAGTATCAACAACCTAATATTCATATCAGACAACTTAAATAGCCAATCCATCCATTGTATACAAGCTCCAGAAAAGGGAACTTTACCTACACTCGAGTCCCAAGCTTGGTGCTTGTTTGGGGCCTCCCATCCTCAATTTGGACCCCCTTTTAAAGAAATCAGTCCTCCAAACCTATTAATGAGATGATTATCCCAAATCCACTCATCAATGTTTATGTAATTCACTAAGGTTTCTATTCCATAGATATCTCATGTTAATTTTCCATGTGTGAGCCTTTATTTGCCAACTTGATGGGGTTTTTTTTATCAATTTTATGCAATAAGAATGAAGTAATGCTCATGTGAAGGATTATTTAATGATATGATATGTAAAAATGATATATTATCCTATGTAATACATCATTATCATGTCTGAATTAAATATGGTTTGAAATTCATCAATTTATGCACACCCCTGCTAGTTGACTAGGAAAATTCTATTAGTTTTAGAATTTTCATCATTCTGGAAGTTCTATGAATTCAAATTTCATCATAAAAGTTTATGTAGGAAAACGAATCGCCCCAATAGCTTTACTATCTCTCAGACAATGATTTCGTTGAGGTTGTACCATGCTTGGATAACCATCTTTCCCCGGGGTCTCATAGCGCCAAAACTGCTAGTTTTCCCAAATTATCCCAAACAACCCCAAATCATACCATATTTGTTCCAAACTTTATGAAACATAATTTGATTCTTATTACATGTCTTGTAACACCTCCGAACATTTCACAAACCCATGGTTGAATGGATGTGAAAGTTCTTCTTAGTTGCACGGTTAGGAAACCTAGAAGCGTCGAAGTAGGTCTCAGCGGAGCTGATTCTGAAACTTAAATGGTACCCAATTTAAATGTGCTAGGGAAGGTAAATTATCTATCATAAATTTTCCTTGGTATATTACTCAACCCTCTTCCATATTACCACAAATTTATCAGTTGTAATGTCCCTAAAATCCATAAACAAATAAAAAATTTGTAGGCTAATTAAGTGCTAGATCTTAAGGACATCTTCATTTTCTACTGCGGAATAAAAATTGTTTGCAGAACTAAACCTAAGTTTTGTATTCTTTTTTCCTTATATGTTTTTCTTGGGTGATGATGATGTCTTACATAATGTTGTTCTATACTTCGACATGTTTATAAGATTACTTTTCGTCTATATTTTTTACTGACATCTGTTGATACTTATTTTTTTTATGTCTTACTTTCGTTTTACGTGTACTTAATTCGTTTATGGTTTATTATGAAGAGGTTGAATTAATTTTGTATGTGAAGGGGTGGAGTGGAGGGTTAATGTACCTTAAATTTCCACTTGTAAAAGTAAGGTTCATATTCTATGGGGTTTACTTAGTTCATCATGTGCTAATGCATGTTTTTATTTTCCTATGCAGGTGATTTCACCGGTCAACTTAGTCTTGTGAATTTAGAGAAAAATTTGTCCTAACATATACAGAATTATACGCCTAAAAACCACTTTTCCTATGCTCAAAGTAAAATAGGACAAAGGTTCCTAAGCCTAGACTACATGTAACATCCCTTAATTTTGTAAATAAAAAAAAATGTATTTACTGCATGTAATATTAGAAAAATCCTAGACACTAGTTAGAGAGATATTATTAGTCATATTTCTTTTATTAGTCATATTTCCTTTATCCATGCATTACTATCATCATGTATCTAAGTTATTATTAGCTTGCTTATTATGTGATCCGTCCTCATGAAATTACCTTGTTATATAAGAAAACTGTCTATATTTAACTTTTTGTCGTAAGACGGTTTCTCGTTGTCATTTGTTCGTTTCTAACTTGAGTTGTACAAGGAATGAGGTCATGGTATTACATAGTAGCTACGAATAAAGCATGAATCTATGTTCTTCTATGTGCAGACAAGGAGATATATTGGTAGATTTAGATATAGAACCAGCTCTACATTAAGGCGCTATAAGGAACAAAGAAGAAGGGAAACCTAGGGTTTAACCCTAAACAATTTTATCATGTTTAATTAAACAAATAAAGGTTATAAACAAGGTACCTTATAACAAATCTTATTTTTTTAACAGGATTGAATGTTTATAGATGTAAGACAGAGTTTATATGTACCAAGGGTTATAATATCTACAAGGATAAAGCATTATAGGTGAAACTATAACTCCAACCATTACGTTACAAGAATTCAAACTTTATCATTGTAGGTTTGTAATACCATATGAATAAAACATTTGAAATGTAAACTATAGAATTACACTAGTCTCAAATGTGACATACTATGCCAAGGAAAAGGGTTGAAAACCAATGCAAGGATTGGACAATCATCTTTAAAGACGATTTTGACTTTTATTATGCGAGGACAGGTTAGAGATTTGCTTTTAAAACTAACTATATGCTTTTTATACGTCCTCGAGCTATTTGAAAATCCACTTGATGATAAACCCTATGTATTTCAATGCATCTGGGAGATTGGCCCTATCACCTCGATGGGGTTTTTGATATGTCATTCATTGTTTCTTTTGGGTTGTTCTTCGGCACATTCATATTCGAGTCTTCACTATTCTCAGAGATGTAAATGTCATAGACTTGGATCTAGAAATACTGTCACAAACTACACGAATTACTGTGGAGGTCAAGAGCTATGTTTGACTACCAAGAGAGTATCATTGGTTTAAACACTATGAAAATAACTGTTCCTTCACATTTATTTCTCCTTTGCAACAATATTTTTTTCATATGTGTTAACTCATTTTTGTTTGAAAGTGCAGAACAACTTAGTGACTGGAACGTGGTTAGGTTTTGGTTGAGAAAACTCCCTTTTGCATGGTAAGACCCATGTACATACTTGCACAGCTCCATGAATTCAGACTGGTTCTTGAGATGTATTTCTTGAAGTTGGGTTTTTCCAACTGTGCTAGTTTCGATGATAAGGAACATAATATTGTCATTTTGGTATAATTTATTAACAATTATAAAATAAGGGATTTTTTACCATTTGTGGAGTTGCAGATGACTATTCCACTATTAATTTTATTTGGTTCTAGAAATTATTTTTAAAAATATGAGAAATCGCAAGGGTTTAGATATTGTATCTCTGTATAAATCATCATTTTGCTCATTGTGTAAAATTCTAGAACTGTAAGAGTTGTTGGTTGTGGATTCTTGCCACTTTCTTCTGAACGATATGTGCTTTATCGTTCTCCTATTTTGATTCTGGAAATATATTTATGCAATACATACTTCAAGCAAGTCTGAATCCATGAAGGTTTTGAATATTTAACTTAATTTTAGTGTCTTTAAACAAAACATGGTCATCAGCCTTCATCTTTTATATTTTGTTTTTTGGGGGTAGAAGCCACTCTAAAACCGAGTTTGTTATATATATCTTTATTGAATCCATCAAGGTTATCTGTAAAAAGTTTCTAAAGGAGGAAGTATAAACAATTGTTTATTTCATTACTTTTCTTACATAGCTTTTATATTACTGTAATTTGATAAGACTGTGTAAACTTATGGTAAACATTTATTTTATATATAGTTTACAAACATTGGGATTCTACTATGAAGTCTTTTCCTTTCTAAAGAAAAGGGCTTGGAATACACACCATAAGTCCTCTTCTAGATGTTTCTTATTACTTGAAGGAGATTTATGAGAGAAACTAGTTTAACTTATTGCGTATACAAAGCTTAAATTAGAAAGATACTTGTGTCAATTTCTTACATGACTTTACTTTTTTAATTTATATATTGTATTGTTAATATTCCACGTTATCCGCTATATTGTGGTTGATTCTAGAATGAGGTTATGATACTATGAAAAAATCATTTACTGCAAATCTATGCTGAAGTCGAAATTCTCTGCTATGTCTACTTCTGTTATTAAAATATAAACATGTTTGTGAGATCTCATAATAGCTTTTACATTGATTATCTAACTCTGTTATTGTAAATTTAAGTAGGCCATGAGACCATAGGTAAAACCTTAATATTGTTATAAAGAATCATATTGACCATACTATTTAGAAGAATAGTTAAGCTCTATGGTTGTTTGAATTCCATCATCTATAAGAGAATTTTCTTGTAGATAACAACGCCAAAAATGGCCTTTATCCTGAAATCAGGGATATGGGTTGTTGTTAAACTCGAATTGGTGTTAAAATGTGTCAAGATCTGGTTAGAATAGCTTTAGAAGATCTACATGGTTTTTAGTTTAACCTGAGCAGTTTTAATTTAAAACATTATATATTAGCATTATTCCTATTTCTGTGTTTAGGATTTATCTGTAATATGATGTTTTATTAATTGTAATGGTTTATAATATTTTTATCTTTTTATATTAAGAGTTGTGGCATATAATTTAACTAATTACCAGATTTTATAATTATCAGAGGCTTGAACACAATAAAAACAAAAAACTTCCATACATTGTAATAACTAATATAAATAATGATTCAATCGCTTTGGTACTTCTATTCATGCATAATTTCATACCTTCCCATACTAGAGTATGACACTTCGATGAGAGGAAAAATAATGGAGATAATTTTAAATTCATTTCTCTATCAATCAATTTCTATGCTAATAATTTATAAAATAATCATTGAATAAATATCATTTAGTATAACCACATTTGAAAATAACTATATCTTACTTAAACAAAAGTAAATAACATATTACAGATATAGAGATGGAACTTGGATATGTTGTAGAAAAGGGACTAACACCCAAGGGAGACTCTTCCTCCCAACCTTTTCTTGAAGAATCCAAATCACTTACTTAGGACCCCCGAGCTTGTTCACTGAACCACTAGGACAAAGATCTCTGGAACATAGCAGACTTTTGCAATTTAGCACTCAGTAGTGGACTTAACTCAGGAAATCACTTTAGCTATCCCCTCATCAAATTCTTTGTGTTCCTGACTTTTCAGTTTGCATTAGTCGCAAAGTTCATTCTCTCCGCAATGAGAATGAGTGGTGAGCCTCTTGCTCAATTTGATGGTTTATATAATATTTCTTAGGTCTTTGTGTCAATTTTGGAATTTGATGAGCCACCAGCTGAGCTCCCTCTCTTAGGTAATGTGACCACTTTTTTATGGATTATGCTCCTACAATAGCTAGAAAATGAATGCTAGTGTTGCCACTTGTCAATTAGCCTTCTACAGCTACTCCTTCCTCTTAGTGTGTTAGTGAACACTCATTTAACAATCTCCCTAGAATAGGTGTCTCCTTTTATTAATTATTAAAATAAAAAATTCTTCAATTACAGTCATCCTTGACCCACTTGGTCATAAACTTTATAATAAAAATTAACATAATTTTTTTGTTGAAATAAATAATAAATATTTATTTTTCAGTTTTGGGTATGTTACAAACACCCCCCCTTAAGCTAAAAATCATCCTCAATGTTGCTTAATTTATTCTAAGTCTTCTATCAATATATTTGGATATGCCACCCTGATATCGCTCTACAGTTCCCCGGTCGCTTCATCTGGAATGAGGTGTTTCCACTTCACCTTTACCTATCCAATGGTGCGATGCAGGAGACAAATTTCCCTCCTGTCTGTTGATGTAATTGTAACTTTGGAATGTATTCACTTGTATTTCTTATGTATTGTAACCGGATGTTTATTCCAGGATGTATTTGTAATGTACTTGAGTCATGTCATGCCCCGCTGTTCCTATTGGGAATTTTGTATAATGTACACAAGTCATGTCAAGTCAAGGTGGTTAACCCTCCTATTGTCTAAGGGTTAAAGTCCCCGCAGTTTCGGGGCACTAGGGTTATTAGAGTCACCTAGTGAATTCGGCCCTAGTTGGTTTTAGTCAAGTCATGAATTAGTATAAATAGAGATCTAGCCTCTCTATTTATCACACACTGACTTACACTCAGTTGTAGCGCATAGCTGAGGAAGAGAAAGACAATGGGGAAAGGAAGAAATAGGTTACTGCTGTCGGGAGATCATCTTACTGTTTTTGGGTTTCACTTTGGTGCTGGTTGTATCTATGAGGAAGTTGCGAGGTTTTCTCCATTTATGGTTTCCATAAGGAAACACATTGTTTTCATTGTCTCTTGTGTTTGATTGTTGTGCTTGTTGTTCTCTAAGTTAAAGATCCTAATGTTATGCCAGCTTAATGTTAAAAATCTAACATGGAATCAGAGCTAACCTATGAAAAAGACACTAGGAAGCTATGGGAACTAGATATTCCTATTTTTTGGATCTCTCTCCACATATTTTCAGCAAAAGTAGGGTGGAATAACACTCCTCCCTAGGGCGCATCTTTCTGTCGAAGCAGAATCCAATTCTGAGGTTTTTCAGTTTTGTACCCGATGCTACTGCTAGAAATTAGGGCTTTTCACAGAAGTGGAATTTTTCAGTGAGCCTAGGACTGGATTGATCTCCTCCTCAAAATCAAAGTTAGGGATCAAATTCAAATCATTTGGTTGGATAGAACTTCAAAAAAGAAAAACCCTAATCTACTCCTGAACTAGCACTCCGGGATTTCAGCTCCAAATCCAGATCCAACATCTTGAACTGGTAAGATCTAAATATTTTGTATTTCCATTTGAGGTTCTTAGTTAATATGTCTCAACATACCAAGCTTGATGAAAAGCTTAAGGGAGCTAATAAATTTTGAGCCTGGAAGTATAGGATCTCCCTGGTCCTAGAATAAAATGAGTTGGACTCCTACATCCATGAGGAGGTTCCAGTTCCAGAGGGAGATGAGGCCAAGGCCTTACATACGAAGAATTTGGTTATGGAAAATAGGATCATTGTAGATTCCATCAAGGATCACCTCATTTCGTAGGTGTCCTCCCTCAAGACACCTAAATCCATGTTTGATGCCGTAAACAAATTGTTTGAAGGGGAGAACATCAATTGGAAGATGACTCTAAGGAACCAGTTGAAGAATGTTAAGATCCAGAATGAGGAGACCATCCAGTCCTACTTCACAAGGGTCGCCCAGATCAAAGAATAGCTGGAAGCAGTATATGAAGATGTGGAGAATGCAGAAATTGTGATGATAACTCTGAATGGCCTCCCTAGGTCATGGAATTCTTTCATCCAAGGAATCTGTGCTAGGAAGAAGTTAGTCAAGTTTAGTAGACCGTGGGAAGAATGTTCACTGGAAGAAGCTCTGATAGCAACTTGAGAAAAAAATATGGGAATTGAAGATCAAGCTCTCACAGTACACTCCAATAAAGGAAGAAGGGAAAAGCATCATCACCAAGTTAAGCATTCTCATAAAAAAGGTTCATCTAAACTCAGATGTTATACATGCGATGAAATCAGACACTTTGCTAGAAATTGTCCCATGCATAAGAATGGATCCAATAAGAAGAGGAACTCCAAAATAAGACATCATGCTCACACTGTTGAGGATGATGATCCTCCCAGAAAGAGGGTAAAACAAGAAAGTGAAGACTCTTCAAGTGAGGATGAATATGTTCTGATCTCCGCTCTCACCGAAACTGTCACTCATGGAAGAAAAGATTGGCTTATTGATAGTGGGGCTTACAATCACATGAAAGGTTTCAAGGAATCATTTGAGAAACTATCCGAACATAATTCACCCCATAAGGTGAAATTTGGGGATGACTACCAATATCCTATAAAAGGTAGTGGTGAATCCTCCTACAAGCTAGACTCTGGAAAGTCTATGAAAATGAAGGATGTCTTGTTTGACCAGGACTAAAGAAGAATCTTCTATCCATATAAGAATTCAATGCAAAAGGCATGAGGGTTGCATTTATAGATGGCCAAGTCCTCATGTGGCCAAGAGGAAAGACTATTGACGATGAAATAGGAATTGGAGAACAAGAAGGAGGATTATACAAATTGAAGGGCCATCCAGGACAAGCTTTGGTCCATGACACAGTAGAGACAAATGAACTTTGGCACAAAATGCTTGCACATGTGCACTAAAGAGCACTACCACTTGCAAGTAAAGCTATTGAAGGTATTCCAAAAATTCAAGCAAAACATGAAGGAGTCTGCAAAGGATTGGTGAAAGGAAAGAACACAAAGAATACTTTTCCAAGTAGCGAAATAAAAGCAAAAGGAATATTGGAAATCCTCCACTCCGATGTATGCAGACCAATGTCATCAAGTTCTCTAAGTGGGTATGTATACTATGTTTCTTTTATTGATGAATTTTCTAGGAAGAAATGGATTTACTTAATGAAGAACAAAGATGAAGTGTTTAGCAAGTTCAAGGAATTCAAAGCCTTAATCAAGAACCACACAGAAAAAAAAATCAAGACTTTTCGATCAGATAATGGTAGATAATTCACGTCAAATGAATTCAAAGAATTATGCAAAGAATTAGGGATTAAGAGGGAGTTGTATACTCCTTATAATCCACAATAGAATGGGATTGCAAAAAGGAAGAATAGAACTATCATGGAAGCTGCAAGAGCAATGATTCATGATCAAGATCTTCCTATGCATCTATGGGCAGAAGCTTATAGAACAACATTGTATGTATAGAACCATACTCCACATAGAGTACTTGAGAACAAGACTTCTGAAGAAGTCTTCTCTGGCAAGAAACCAAAAGTTAGCCATCTCAGAATATCCAGCTGTCTAGTGTACATACACATTCCAAAAGAGAAGAGAACAAAACTAGATCCTTCAGGAAAGAAGGGTATATTTGTGGGATACTCTGAAAGCTCAAAGGCTTATAGAATATACTTCCTAGGATTCAAGAAGATCAACATCAGCAGGGATGTAACATTTGATGAAGACTCAGCTTACAACAAATCCAGAAAGAGACCTGTTGAAGATCATAAAGAAGAAGAAGCACCCAGAATTCATGATACAACCATGAATGAAGAAACTCAAGAAGAAGATCAAGAATTTGAAGAACCACAAAGAACTATAGATCCAACTCAGGAGAATAATCCTCACAAGAGGAAACCTACTTGGGTACAAGAAATTATGCAAGGTGCAGAAAGATATGGGGCTCTAGAAGAGGATCATAGAGAAAGAAAGAGAACCATATCCTGCTACGGATATGTATCTTTACTATGTGATGTTATCAATAAAGAACCTTCCAACTATGAAGAAGCGACAGAACCAAAAGAATGGAAGGATGCTATGATCAAATAATATCCATCGATCATGAAGAATGATGTTTGGGATGTTCTCCCAAGACTAGAAGGGAAGTCGATTGTAACTTCCAAATGGATCTACAAGATTAAGCATGTTGCAGATGGTAGCATAGAGAAATATAAGGAAAGCTTTGTGGCTCATGGATTCTCACAGAAGGATGGAATAGATTATGAAGAAACCTTTGCACCTGTAGCCAGATACACTTCCATGAGATCAATACTTGCTTTGGTTGCAGTGATGAAATGGAAGATACACCAAATGGATGTCAAGACTGCTTTCTTGAATGGTGTAGTGGAAAAGGAAGTGTATGTAGAATAGCCACTCGGTTTTGAGACACATGACATAGAGTCTCATGTGTGCAGATTGAAGAAATCCCTATACGGTTTGAAACAAGCACCCAGGACTTGGTATGGCAGAATTGATAGTTTTATATCCAGTTTGGGCTTTACCAAGAGTAAAGCAGATTCCAACCTCTTCTACAAGGTTGAAGATGGCGACCTAATGATGCTCTTATTGTATGTAGATGATCTATTTGTAACATGTATTGATGAGTTGATTGTTGAAACGAAGAGAAATATTGCTGCCAAGTTCGAAATGAAGGACTTGGGTATGATGCATTATTTCCTACGTATGTAGGTGTGGTAGAATGCAAATCGAATCTCCCTCGGACAAGGGAAGTATGCAGTAGAGATCCTAAAGAGGTTTGGGATGATGGACTGCAAGGCCATGACCACACCTATGGCATCCAACCTGAAGCTATTGAGTGATGCTTCATTAGACACAGATGATGCTACGATGTATCGTCAGATGATTGGGTCCTTCATGTACCTAACGAACATGAGACCAAACTTTTTCTTTGCTATGAACACCTTGATCCAACTCTTAACAGATCCAAGACATGTTCACTTGATTGCTGCAAAGCATATTCTGAGGTACCTGAGGGGTAAAATTGATTATGGGCTCAAGTACGAGGCAAATCAAAAGATTAAACTGGAGGGTTATGTTGATTCAGATTGGGAAGGTAGTGCCATTGATAGGAAGAGCACTTTAGGGTGTTGCTTCAATATGTGATCAAGTGTGATCTCTTGGTTTAGTAAGAAGAAATTCTTTGTGGCACTGAGTACAGCTAAAGCAGAGTATGTCACAACTTGTTTAGCTATTTGTGAGGCAGTATGGTTGAGGAAGCTATTGTCTAATTTATTTGATCTCCAGATGGATGATACTTGTATACATTGTGACAAACAGAGTAGCGTGAAGTTGTTAGAGAATCCAGTGTTGCATGACAAGTGGAAGCATATCCATATCAAGTATCACTATATCAGGGATATGGTACAGAGGGGAGCAGTGAAGCTCTAGTATGTTGCGATGGAGGAACAGATAGCTGATGTGTTGATAAAGCCATTGGCTAGGGTGAAGTTTGAGTACTTCAAAGAGAAGCTTGGTGTTCTCTAGATTAAGGTTTCCTCCAAAGGGAAATGATGAGACCCAGAGCCATTCTGACATGGTGAGAGGATTGGTTCCTTCCATGGTCAGATGTAAGGGCTGAGCCATTATGTCATGGTGAGGATTGGTTCCTTCCATGTCAGATATGAGTGCTGAGCCATTCTGATGTGACTGTAGGATTGGTTCCTCCATGATCAGAACTAAGCGCTGAATGCCATTCTTGGAATGGAGGCACCTGGTCAGTTACCAAGTAGCTCAATCTGGGACTGGGGGCCATTCTGATATGACTGTAGGATTGGTTCCTACTTGATCAGATGTGAGTGCATGCTCCTTTGAACATGCATGTTGGATTGGTTCCTTGCATGTGTCAAATGTAAGTGCAGAGCCCTTTCGAACATGCATGTTGGATTGGTTCCTCGCATGTGTCAAATATAAGTGCTGAGCCTTTCTTAACATGTATGTTGGACTGGTTCCTCACATGTGTCAAATGTGAATGTTGGGCCTTTATGACAGGGTTGTGGGATTGGTTCCCACATGGTCAGATGTGAGTGTTGGGTGTGCCTTTCTAATATGATTATAGTATTGGTTCCTACATGATCAGATATAAGTGTTGGGTGGGCCATTCTGACTTAGGGTTAGATATAAGTGCTGAAGAAGACCTACATGGAGGCTAGGCCTACAACCAGCATGAAACAAGAGTGGATCTGTAGAACTTGTTGTGATGAGAAGAATCATGAGATAGCACCTGTGAAGATTCAATGTTGATGATCCAGTAGAGATGATCCAGTAGAGATGATCCAGATCAAGGGATGATCCAGATTCAGAGACGATCTAGATTGAGGGATGATCCAGATCTAGTGATGATGATCCATATCGAGTGATGATCTAGATATAGGTGAAGATGACTTGAATATGAAGGTGAATTGAAGATAGAGATGACTTGAAGGTGAAGATGACGAAGACTCGATGATGATCCATATGATATAGAGAAGAAGACTTGTGCTGATAAATTGTGTCAAGAGAATACCTTCCTAGTTAAGAGGAAGTGTTGATGTAATTGTAACTTTGGAATGTATTCACTTGTATTTATTATGTATTGTAACCTGATGTTTATTCCAGGATGTATTTTTAATGTACTTGAGTCATGGCATACCCCGATGTTCCTATCGAGAATTTTCTATAATGTAAATAAGTCATGTCAAGTCAAGGTGGTTAACCCTCCTATTGTCTAAGGGTTAAAGTCCCTATAGTTCTGAGGCACTAGGGTTATTAGACTCACTTAGTGAATTCGGCCCTAGTTGGGTTTAGTTAAGTTAGGAATTAGTATAAATAGAGAGCTAGCCTCTCTATTTATCACACACTCACTCACACTCAGTTGTAGCACATAGCTGAGGAAGAGAAAGACACTGGGGAAAGGAACAAAGAGGTTACTAATATTAGGAGATCATGTTACTGTTTTTGGGTTTCACTTTGGTGCTAATTCTATCTCTAAGGAAGTTGCAACGTTTTCTCCATTTATGGTTTCCCCAAGGAAAAACATTGTGTTCATTGTCTCTTGTGTTTGGCTGTTGTGCTTGTTGTTATCTCAGTTAAAGATCCTAATGTTGTGCTAGCTTAATGTTAAAAATATAACATTGTCAAGAATAAAATTTGGTTCCACTGAAAAACATCCTTCTAGTTCTACTTGAATCACATTCTAGTGAATCACATGAGTAGCATCATGCATATCCTTTTTCAAAATAGAAATGTGAAAAACATTGTGTATCCTAAGATTAGGTGGAAAAACTAGTTAATAACCCACTCAACCCACTCTTTCCAATATCTCAAAGGGTCCACAATACCTAGGTTCTAATTTAGTACAAATCCCTAGTTTAAACGAGCTCTTTCTTGGTTTCACCTTAACAAACACATGCTCGCCTACTTGGAATTTATTCGGAGTTCTTTTTAGGTCGGCATGATTCTTTTTCCTATCTTGAGAAGTTTTCAAGTTTCCTTGTACCTATTTCACAGTTACTTCCAATTATTTTAACATGTCAGGTTCTAACATCAACCGGTCTATTGGATTACTCCATGTAATCGGAGTGTTACAATTTGTACCATATAATATTTCAAAAGGACTACGCTTTGTTGAAGCTTAACAATGTTTATTGAAAGTAAATTCAACCAAGTGACAATAGTCTTCCCATTTCTTGGGAGAATATCTAGCATACATTCGTAACATGTCTTCTAATACTTGATTGACTCTTTTTGTTTGTCCATCCATTTGCGGATGATAAGAAGTGGTTGATTAAACTTGTTGTCATTGATGTAAAAAATGCTAACGAAATTCAAAGATATGGTGCTAGGATGAAACTAGCAGAATAACAAAGCAATAACCTTGTTGCCAACAGAATAACAAAGGAATAATGATGTTGCTGGTTGGAGGTATCTAGAGTAACAAAAGAATAAAATTGTTTCAGGTTGTAGGTTGAATGACAAACAAATAACCCTGTAGAATGTTGAACGACTGAGATCGATCATCCAAGTAAATTCACGGCTCACAATGTTCTTGTTGAATGAACTAGCGTAGAGGTTAAACACGTGCAAAGTGACACAGTTCTGCAAAATATCAATATCAGATGGCTGAGATTAGTTATGCTAAATTGATCAACAGTTTGGAAAAATAATTGTGGAAAGCATAAATGTACAAAGAAATTAGTCAAATCTGTGACTTCTGCATTCTGCAATGTGGAAAGAATCTTGCAGAAAGACAAGTCCGGAAAGCATAAATCCTGGAAGTCGGTTCTGCAACAATCAAGATTGGACGGCTTATATTAGTCCCACACTAGATCTGATGGTTAAGGATTAGTTCCAATTCCCGAAAGTTGGTTCTGTAAAAATAAACATCCGATAGCTTATATTAGATCCTCACTAGATTCAATGGTTAAGGATTAGTTCCGACAGTTAGGAAAAAAAGCCAAAGTTCTGCAAAAGATCAAGATCAGAAGGATGAGATTAGTTCTACTAAAAATGGTCAACAGTTTGGAAAAAGAAGTGTGGAAAGTGGAAAGAAGGAAAAGCAATTAGACGAGGTCATGAAATATTGAGTTTTCGACTTCTGCATTCTATGATGCGGAAAGGAGTTTGCTGAAAGGAAAGTCTGGAAGGTGGAAGGCAAAAAGTCAAGATACAATTTGAGGAAATGTTACATTTTTACATCCAACATCCTGCATCCCGCAATTTGGAGATCGACACTCATGAAGAAGCGCGTTGAATATCAATGGTGGGGAATCGTTGAAACAGAAACTTGGTGCTGAAATACGATTTCAAAGGGGAAATATGTAGAGTAGATCAATGGTCTGGAGATATTTAGACATAAGATAAACTGTTCGGATTGTATTTGGAGGAGAATTTTACGGAAGCACCACAAAAAGATAAATAGGGTTGCGGAAATGAGTTCTGAGTTGTGGGAAGAATAAAACGATGCCTTTGATGAAACTTAATGATGAAATGATGTGACAATTGAATGGGTAGATGATGAATAGTGGTGTCTCTATGTAAACAATCATGATCCAAAATGAAATACTGCATCTATGGAGAGATGCGTTGATAAGAAATAGTTAAAGCATATTTATTCAATGAATGTGTAAATAATTAGTTTTCGCTGTGAGTAAGCTTGAAATATTCCAAAGTAGATAGTCTACAATTGTTCCAAAACACTGATAAAATCAATACATGGTGGTATGGTAGTGCTAGGGAATGCCACAGGACTGCAAGGGGTCGAATACTCCTTCCAGTCGTAGATGGAGAATAGGGTGTCATATCATCCTTGTATGTTGAGGTAGGAAGAAAACCATAGGGGTGTTGTATCATCCCTGCCTGTATTTGCAGGAAAAAACTAGGGTGTGTTTATATCCTTTCTGTAATATGAAATAAACAATTTTGTAAATTAATCTTATTAATGAGTTTATGTTGGTGGTTTTCCTTTTGAGGTTTCCATGATAAAATATGTGTATTCATTGTTTATTTTTGTGTATTTTATGAAAAAGGGACAATACTGACTCACCCCCCCTCTCAATATTGTGGGATAAGCCAACAATTCGTATCAGATCGGGTTCCTTCACAACATCTTAACCACTCGAAAGAATATCCCATCAAAAAGTCACAATGGATCAACAATAAGGATTGGCCATTAACAAACCTCCACTGTTTAGCGGAGAAAATTACGATTACTAGAGTGTAAGAATGAGGTGTCATCTAATATTCCCTGGGATGGAAGGTTTGGGAAGCAACAGAAAATGAGTTTAAAATAGGAAATCAATACCCTAGAGACATAGTTAAACTAGGTGAATATGAAGGTAATGCAAAATCCCTAAACACAATCTTAATTCATTTAACAAACTCGGTATTTACTAAATTTATGGAATGCACATCTGCCAAACAATCTTGGAACAACTTGAAAATTATCTATGAAGGAGAATCTAAGGTCAAAGAATCCAAAATTCAAACATATAAAGGTAAATTTGAAAGTCTTCAAATGAAAGAAGAAGAGAATATTGGTGAATACCTTCTTCATGTAAATGAAGTTGTTAATGCAATCAAAGGGATTGGAGAAAAATTAAAAGAAAAGGAAGTGGTAAGAAAGGTACTAAGAACATTATCAATGAGATATGACCCAAAGGTATCCACCTTAGAAGAATGAGATGATATTAAAAAGGTAACAATGGGTGAGTTACATGGAATTATCACTATGTATGAGATGAGAACAAGACAAAATGGATTTTCAAGAAAATAAGCATCTTTCAAAGCCTCCTTAAAAAATCAATCATAAAACCCAAATTATGAGGAATCTATTTTCATTAATAAGCTTGAGAGAGGGACTAGAAAATACAAGGGGACATTACCTTTAAAGTGTTTTAATTTTGGAAGGATTGGAAATTTTTCCTCTAACTACACCTACACTAAACAAGATGATAATGAAGAAAAAGAAACTTCAAAGTTCAAAAATGGTAAACTAGGAAAAAAGAAAAAACCCTACGGGAAAAAGAAAATTGTTTACACCATGGAAGACAGTGAAGATTCAGAGGGAAGTGAAGTTGAAGAAAATAAATTTTTATTTAGGTTCCTAGATACTGAAGCCTCAAAGAGTGACTCAGATGTAGAAGGAGCATTATACCTAAGCGATAAACTTGTTAGTACCCTTGAAGGACTTGAGAAATGTAGGAAAAAAAACAGACAGTCAAATGTTATCATCATTCAGTTAAAAGCTCAAATTCTATATGCCAAAAAGGTTGAGGACGACCTAAACGAACAACTCAAAATAAGAATAATTGAGTTTGAAAATCTTGCAGAAGAAATCATGCAATTCAAGAGAAATATTAATGAAGGTGTTGATGAATATGTAACTTCGGAATGTATTCATCTATGTATCTTATGTATTGTAACCCGATGTTTATTCCAGGATGTTTCTATTATGTATTTGAGTCATGTTGTCATTCCCTGATGTTCCGATAGAGAGGATCAATAATGTAAACAAGTCATGTCAAGTCATTGTTAAAGCCCCCACAGTTTCAGGGCACTAGGGTTATTAGACACTCCTAGAGATGTCGGCTCTAGTAAGTAATTGTTAAGTGAGGCCGACATGTTGGAGTGCACTTCAAGTGAATGGAAGAATATAAATAGAGAGTGGGAGCCTCTCTATTTATCACTTGCAACACATCACTCACTCACTCAAGTGTGGCGCATTAGTGAGGAAGGAAATACATTGGGACTAGACAAGAAGAAGACTACTGCTGTCGGGAGTGCATCTTACTGTTTTGGGCTTTTACTGTTTTGGTGTTGATTCTATCTCTGAGGAAGTTACGGGGTTTTATCTTTTATGGTTTCCCTGAGAAAAACTCTTTGTGTCTCTTGTCTCTTGTGATGTGCTTATGTTTTATTGTTGTGCTTGTTATTCTCTCAGTGAAAAGATCCTAAGATCATAATGCTAGCTTATATGATGAAAAACTAACATGGTATTAGAGCTAACCTGAGAAGAAGACATTGTGCAGCTGTAGAATCTAGGGATTCTTACTTTTTGGGTATCTCTGCACAATCTATTAGCAAAAGTATGCTAGGATCACTCTCCATTGAAGGCTGCATCTTTCTGTCGAAGCGGAATTCGATTCCAAGCATTTTCAGTTTTCGATGCGAAAATTAGGGATTTCTACAGAAGAGGAATTTTTGAGTGAGAACAACATAGGATTTTTCTCCTCATCAAAACCGAAATTTAGAGACCTGGATCAAGAAATTTGGTTGGGTGAAACTCTGGGAAAGTCAAACCCTAGTTTGACCCCGAGCTTGAAAAACCCTAAATACTAAAAATTATACGTTTTGGTACAGTCACTATATTCCCAGGTTGGTGAAGTCTCAAAAGCTAAAAATTGTAGGGGACAAATATAAAATCATAAGGAACACTGTATCCAACAATCAGCCTCATATTCACTATATTATGGGAGATATGACCCCTCCAAGTTAGGGTTCCTGCCTCTTCCAGAATTCATCCCTAAACAGGATACTTGGGGAGAATTGCAATATATTTGGCTACAGAGGTCCAAATGGAATTCCTGAAGATGTTCTAGAAAGTGCATATAATTTAATTTCGTTGGTCAGGATATCAGACTCAGAAGATCAACCAGTGACACGTGGAATGCCATACAACTTCGCTGTTCTGGACAGTCCTATAACAGGTCACCTTGGGAAAAGGATCATAAATCCCAAATGGTGAAACAAAATTTGATGAAACCTGAAATTTTGGATCAGGGACATGCGAGGTTACCTTAGTGAAAAATTTTAGTTACAGAGGAGAAGAAATTTCAAAGATATCATAGAAACAGTAACAGAAATTTCTGCAGAAGAAATTGGAAGATTAGGGCTTCCTGTTCCGGGAGCTTCCCTCCATTGTTTTCAGAAAAGGAGTACATTGGAAAACTCCATTTGAAGAGATATATCTATCTATCCAATCAGATATGAAATATTCCAAGTTCTGAAAATTAGGGTTTTTGTGAAAAACCCTAGATCAGCCAGCTCTGGAACCAGGACGGACACCTCAAATCGGTAAGATCTAATCCTTTGCTATTTTAATTTGAGGTTCTCATTTCAAAGTGTTCTATCACATCAGATTGATGATAAGCTTGGTCAATTTCAAAACTTCCAAGCATAGAAGTATTTGATCTCTCTGAAGAAAATGGATTGGACACCTACATGAGTATAGAGGTTCCAGTTCCAGAGGGAGATGAGGCTAGAAGCCTTACACAAGAAGAACTTGGTCAAGGCCAAGAAGATCATGGTTGATTCAGTCACGGATCAACTTATACCACAAGTGTCTTCCTTAAAGACACCAAATATGTTTGATTCCTTGACCAAGCTATTTGAAGGGAAGAACATACATCAAAAGATGACCTTAAGAAACCGGTTGAAGAATGTGAAGATCCAGAATGCAGAGACCATGCAGTCATAAGGGTCTCTCAAATCAAGAACAACTTGAAGTGGCAAAAGAAGAAGTGAAGAATGTAGAAGTGGTGATGGCCACCTTGAATGGGCTCCCAGGATCATGTGATTCATTCATGCGAGGAATGTGTGCCAGAAGGAAGTGATGACTTTCAGCAGACTTTAGGAAGAAGAAGAAGCTCTACCCATAAGAAGAGAAGAGAAGATGGAAGCAACTGAAGATCAAGCTCTCACCTTCCAAAGAAGATCCCTCAATCAATGAGGAATATGAATATCTCAACTCTTGAATAACTTCTTATCCACCTTAGCATTTGGATAAGAAATGATGCCATCATGAATACCCACGAAACAAATAAAGATAAGTATTCAATTATCATTTCATTGTTTTGTTATGCATTTGTTTATATTTAGTCGATATATTATGCATGATAGAATGTTTGCATTAATGAAAGAATACTACTAATATGCATGTGATGGGTAAGTAGCTCATGGTGCTATACAACTCTCCATTGCTACTTATCTAGAATGAAACCTCTTTGCTGACATATTGGATTAGTGCACAATCGCAATGTTGTCCTGGTAGAGATGGAAGGCATCTAGAAAGTTTCAGTGAGATATGGATGAATGTTGTATTGGCTAAAGTAGTTGCATGATCATTTTCCAATATGAATGTTCCTTATGAAATGTTTCTAACCATACAAATGCATTTGACTTGTAGGAAATATCGCATACATAATCACCTACAAGCAAAGAAGAATGAAGACTTGTTCCGAATAACAAGTGATGACATTTCAAGACAAAGAATAATATGACGAGTGCAGTCACATCATCAATGCAGAAAATTCCAGCCACCAAGAAGAAAGGGAAGACCAGTTCAAGAAGAATGATGCCAGGGTGCAGTCTCGAGACCTGAAGAGAAGTTCATAGTTCCATCATGTAGTAGATGGAAACATCGTGGGATACAAAGCAAGATTCGTAGCATGAGGCTTCTCACGAAAGGAGGGCCCAGACTACGAAGAGACATTTGCAGCCAGTAAGAGTTGAAACACATACATGATGAGATTGATGAAGATCTTAACCTTTGCTACAAGGTTGAAGATGCAAGTCTGTACACTAGACGATCACATAGAATATTAGTAGCATAGGAAGCTACTTGTCACTTCGGTACAGAATGTTCAGTGCATAGAGTACAGAAGAAAGAGGGAGTATGATGCTTCGCTTCAGAGGGAGTGACTATAGAAGATATAAGGTTCGACATGGTATGACAGGATGGGTAGATTACTGATGACTCTAGGATTTACTGAGAGTAAAGTGGATTCCAACCTTTGCTTCAAGGTTGAAGGTAGAAGACCAGTGATGTTCCTGTTATGTGTCGATGCACTATTGTTCTAGGCATGGAGGTGTGGTAGAGTGTGGATGAAATATTCCTTGGACAAGGGAAGTATGCAGTAGAGATCTTGAAGAGGTTTGGGATGATGGACTGCAAGACTATGGCCACACCTATGGCATCGAACCTGAATCTATTGAATGATGCTTTATCAAATTCGATTGATGCTACGATGTATCATCAGATGATTGGGTCATTGATGTACCTGACGAACACGAGACCAAACATTTGCTTTGCTATGAACACCTTGAGCAAGTACTTGATAAATCCGAGAAGTGTTCACTTGACTGCTGTGAAGCATATTTTGAGATAACTGAAGGCTACAGTTGATTATGGGCTCAATTACGATGCGAATCAAAAGATTAACCTAGAGGGTTATGTTGATTCAGATTGGGCAGGCAGTGCCATCGATAGGAGAAGTACTTTAGGATGTTGCTTCAGTATGGGATTAGGTGTGATATCTTGGTTTAGCATGAAGCAATCCTGTGTGGCACTGAGTATAGCTGAAGCAGAGTATGTCACAGCTTGTTCAGCTAGTTGTGAGGCAGTATGGCTGTGGAAGCTACTGTCTGATATATTTGATCTCCAGTTGGATGTTACTTGTATACATTGTGACAACCAGAGTTGCGTGAAGCTGTCAGAGAATTCGGTGTTCCATGACAAGTCGAAGCATATCGATATCAAGTATCACTATATCAGGGATATGGTGCAGAGAGGAGCAGTGAAGCTTCAGTATGTTGTGACGGAGGAACAGATAGTTGATGTATTGACAAAGCCATTGGCTAGGCTGAAGTTCGAGTACTTCAGGGAGATACTTGGTGTTCTCCATATCGAGGTTCCCTCTAAGAGAAAGTGATGAGACCCATATCCATTCTGACATGGTGAGAGGATTGGTTCCTTCCATGGTCAGATGTAAGGGCTGATCCATTCTATCATGGTGATAGGGTTTCTCCCTTCCATGTCAGATATGAGTGTTGGTCGTTTTGTCGAGCGGGACAGATGTAAGGGAAATTGCCATTCTAGGAATGGAGGCACCTGGAAAGTTACCAGGATCACTCAGTGTAGGACTGAGTAACCATTCTGATGTGATAGAGGGATGTGTTCCCACTTGATCAGATGTAAGGGCTGAACCATTATGTCATGGCTAAAGGATTAAGTTCCTTCCATGTCAGATGTGAGTGTTGGCCATTCCGACGAGCAGGTTGGATGTAAGGGCAACTGCCATTCTCTAGGAGAATGGAGGCGCCTGGTCAGTTACCAGGTAGCTCAATCGAGTACTGGGGGACATTCTGATATGTCTACTGGGATGTGTTCTCATAGGATTAGATGTGAGTGCAAGCCCTTCCATCACTGTGATAGGATGTGCTCCTCTCTGGATGGATGTAAGTGCAGAGCCTTTCTGTACCGACTGAGGGATGTGTTCTCACGTGCTTAGATGTAAGTGCTGAAATCTCTCATCACTGTGATAGGATGTGTTCCTGTCTAGATGGGATTCTTCCATCACTGTGATAGGATGTGTTCCTGTCTGGATGGGAGTCTTCCATCACTGTGATAGGATGTGTTCCATGTCTAGATGGATGTGCCCTTATGACGAGTAGGTCAGATGTAAGTGCTGAAATATCTCATCACTATGATAGGATGTGTTCCTATCTGGATGGGAGTCTTCCATCACTATGATAGGATGTGTTCCTATCTGTATGGATGTGCCCTTATGATGAGTAGGTCAGATGTAAGTGCTGAAATCTCTCATCACTGTGATAGGATGTGTTCCTGTCTGGATGGGAGTCTTCCATCACTGTGACAGGATGTGTTCCTGTCTGGATGGATGTGCCTTTCTGACGAGTAGGTCAGATGTAAGTGCTGGGAAAAGACCTACATGATGGGTAGGCCTACAACCAGCATGAAAAAGGGCTAGCTCTGTAGAACTTCCTGTGACGAGAAGAATCATGAGATAGCACCAGTGATGATCCAGATCGAGTGATGATCCAGATCCAGTCCAGTGATGTTGATCCAAATCAAGAGATGATCCAGATCCAGTCTAGTGATGTTGATCCAAATCAAGTGATGATCCAGATCGAGTGATGACAGCCAATGACGAGAGCCAGTGATGATCTAGATCGAGTGATGATCCAGATCCAGTAGTGATGATCCAGATCGAGAGATGATCCAGATCTAGTCCAGTGATGTTGATCCAGATCAAGTGATGATCCAGATCCAGTGATGATAGCTAGTGATGATCCAAATCGAGTGATGATCCAGATCTAGTAGTGATGATCTAGATCAAGAGATGATCCAGATCTAGTCCAGTGATGTTTATCCAGATTGAGAGATGATCCAGATCCAGTGATGATGTTCCATGATGATCCAGATCGAGAGATGATCCAGATCCAGTGAAGATGACTTGAAGATGAAGATGACTTGAAGATACAGATGATGAGATGATCCAGTTGATACAGAGAAGAAGACCAGTGCTGAAAATTATGTCGAAAGAATACCTTCCTAGTTAAGAGGGAGTGTTGATGTATATGTAACTTCAGAATGTATTCATCTATGTATCTTATGTATTGTAACCCAATTTTTATTCCGAGATGTTTCTATTATGTATTTGAGTCATGTTGTCATGCCCCGATGTTTCGATCAGGAGGATCAATAATGTAAACAAGTCATGTCAAGTCATTGTTAAAGTCCCCACGGTTTCAGGGAACTAGGGTTATTAGACACTCCTAGTGATGTCGGATCTAGTAAGTAATTGTTAATCGAGTCCGACATGTTGGAGTGCACTTCAAGTGAACGGAAGAATATAAATAGAGAGTGAGAGCCTCTCTATTTATCATTTGCAACACATCACTCACTCACTCAAGTGTGGCGCATTAGTGAGGAAGGAAATACACTGGGGCTAGAGAAGAAGAAGAATACTGCTGTCGGGAGTGCATCTTACTGTTTTGGGCTTTTACTATTTTGGTGCTGATTCTATCTCTGAGGAAGTTGCGGGGTTTTCTCCTTTATGGTTTCCTCGAGAAAAACTCTTTGTGTCTCTTGTCTCTTGTGATGTGCTTATGTTTTATTGCTGTGCTTGTTATTCTCTCAGTGAAAAGATCCTAAGATCATAATGCTAGCTTATATGATGAAAAAATAACAGAAGGAACTATCGAATCAAACTTTGAGAATAGATCAAGGATTATAGATGACATTTTGAGTAGACAAAGACCATCAATTTAAAGGTATCATTTGGTGTCCATTAAAGAGAAAAATATAGAGAGTTTTCCTATCACCAATCAAGAAGGAATTAAGAAAAGCTATGTCGAATTACTAAAGACTCCAGCTAAAAAGGAAGGAAGCAAGAAAGAAATTTCTCAAGATAAAAATAGAAATAATATAGCACCAAAGAGACCAAATAGATATCTACAGATATTTTTAGGTCACTTATTTTCTTGTAATAATTTTGTTCACAAAGCCTTAAATTGCAAAACTGAAGGAAAGGTTTATGAATACAAGAAGAAGTCAGCAAGTAATAAGTCGAAGGGAAATAAGAATATTTTTAAACTACTCCAAAAATATGACATAGAATGTTATAAATGTAATAAACATGGACATTTCGCAAGAGATTTTAAACTGAACACTCCTACAAAGAATACTATTTCAATAAAATCTCACAACACCAAACAAAAGAAGTATTGGAGAGAAAAGGAAGAAAATGAAAGTTATTTGATTTCTTTATGTGCAACCGAAAGCCAAAACTTATGGCACTTCGACATTGGTTGTTAAAAAAATGTGACCTGTGACCCAATAAAATTCATAACACTAAAATATAATAAGGGAAAATTCACTTTTGGAGACAGTCTGTACTCCAAAATAATCGACAAAGGAACAATTGTTGTCAACAGAAAGATCAAAGAAGAAAATGTTTTGTTAGTTGAAAACCTCAAGCCTGATATTCTTAGTCTAAGTCAAACATGTGATCAATGACACATTTGTACCTTTCACCCAGAAAAATGTGAAATCAAGAATAAGGAATCAGGAAAGGTCATTGGCATTGCTACGAGAAATAAAAACAATGTATACATCTTGGAAAATGAAAAACAATGTTACTTTAGTATAGTTTATGAAAGTTGGTTATGGCACAGAAGGTTGGGACATTTAGGTTTTGACAATCTTGCCAAAATAAGCATGAAGAAATTTGTAAGAGATCTACCTAAAATTATAGTTCCTCTAAACTATGTGTGTAAACATTGTCAACATGGGAAATAAACCAAAGCCACTTTTAAAATAAAAGAACATATGAACTCACACCCTATGGAAATAATATACAAAGACCTTTGTGGATCAACCAGAACTAAAATTTCAAGGAGATCACTATTTCATGTTGCTCATTGATGATTACACAAAGATGACCTTGGTGGCATTCCTCAAAGAAAAATCAGAATCCTTTGAAAAATTTAAAATCTTCAAGGAAATGGGTGAGAATAAGCCAAGTATGAAAATCAAGTGTCTTAGATCAGATAATGTGGGATAATTTACCTCCAATGAATTCAATGAGTTCTGTGAAGGTCATCGAATTAAGAGACAATTTTTAGCTGCAAAAAATCCTCAATGGAATGGGGTTGTTGAAAGGAAAAACAGAACAGTCCAAGAATATGCCAAAACAATACTTAATGAATAAAAGCTATTCGATTCATTTTGGAGAGAAGTTGTATATACATAGTTGTCTACATACTTAATAGAGGGAAACTTAGAGTGAATAAGGATAATACCCTATACAAATTGTGGTATGGAAGACAAACCTCAGTCAAATATTTTAAAGTGTTTGGCAATAACTATTACATCAAAATAAATGAGGATTACCTTGGAAAGTTAAACTCTAGGACTGATGAAGGAATCTTTCTAGGATACTCATCCACCAAAAAGGCATATAGTTGTTACAATAAAAGGTTACATAAAATTGTAGAAAGTGTTGATGTTAAAGTAGATGATATAAAACCAAGGAACGAGAAAAATATTGATAGTATTGAAAATACATGTGATGATGAAAAACAAGACTTGCAAAAGGATGAGAGAATTCATGACGAAAAAGAAGACAAATAAAAGGAATATACATAGGAAGATGAATAATAATTCCCTAGACCTGACACTAAATATCCTTCTAGAAGGATACAAAAGAATCATCTGGAGTCACAAATCATCGGTGATAAAAATGTCGGAGTCATAACAAGAAGACAACTACTAGGTGTTGACCAAGACCTACTCTCAATAGTTGAACCCAAGAACTTTATTGAAGCCAGAAAAATTGATGAATGGGTCAAAGCCATGAATGAAGAACTAGATTAGATTGAGAAAAATGAGACCTGGGAAGTTGCCCCAATACCTAAAATAATAACATTGTAGGAACCAAATGGATTTTTAAAAACAAGTTCTATCAAGATGGATAAGTAATAAGGAACAAAGAAACATTTGTTTGTAAGGGGTATGCCCAAGTGGAAGGTATTTACTTTAAATAAAATTATACTCTTGTAGAATGACTTGAAGCAATCAAAATGTTTTTAGCACTGTCATTCCATAAAATATTCAAAGTATATCAAATGGATGTCAAGTCTGCATTCTTGAATGTCAAACTAGAAGAAGAAGTATGTATTGAACAACCTGAAAGTTTCTCTTGTCTAAAAAAAAATATAATGTCTGTAAACTGAAGAAGGTGCTCTATGGTCTCAAACATGATCCAAGACCATGGTTTTCAAGACTAGTTACTTGAAACAACAAGGTTTTAAAATACGAGCCATTGAAAGTAGTCTTTACCTAAAGCTCAAAGATAAAAATATGACCATTGTTGTTTTCTATGTGGATGATATCATATTCGGAAGTAATATTTGAATCCTAAGTGTATATTTTTCCTTTGAAATGAATAAAGAATTTGAAATGTCAATGTTGGGTGAATTGACTTTCTTCTTCGGATTGCAAGTCTACCAAACATAATAAGGAAATTTCATCTCTCAAACTAAGTACATCAAAGACATGTTGAAAAAGTTTAAAATGGAAGATTCCAAACCTGTTGGTACTCCTATGGTCACTGGTTGCAAGTTAAGTAAGGATGATGAATCTCTAGAAGTAGATCATACCATGTTTATATCCATGATTGGCGGTCTTCTATATGTGACTGCCACAAGACCAGATGTGATGCAAGCTATTTGATTGGTGGCTAGATTCTAGTCAGATCCCAAAGAAACACATGTAACAATAGTAATAAGGATTTTCAAATATATAAAAGGTAACATGGCGTATGGTTTTTGGTATCCAAAGGGACAATACTTTACCTTGAAAGCGTTTATTGATGCAGATTGGGTAGGGAGTGTTGATGATCTAAAAAGTACTAGTGGAGTAGAATTCTTCCTGTGAAACTGCTTAGTATCATGGTCAAGTAAAAAAAAATCCTCCATTTCACTCTCTACAATAGAAGCATAATATATTGTTGCTACCTCATTTTGGACTCAGGTTATTTGGATGAAACAAACCCTAGAATATCTAAGTTTGTAAAATACGAACATCCAATAGTGATCAACTGTGATAACAGTAGTGCTATAAATATGTCTTAAAATACTATCTGCATTCTAAGACAAAACATAAACCAATCAAGTATCACTATCTAAGAGAATGGGTGTCTCAAAAGCTGTCAAATTAGAATACATTGACACAAAAGAATAGATTGTTGACATTTTCACCAAACCACTACCTAAGGAATCCTTTGAGCATCTTAGATAGAGTATGGGAGTAATTCCTTTACAAAAGGATTAAGAGGAGGAAGTGAAATCTCAGGGGGAGATATGATTACATGGGAAGCTATCAGATAGAGAGGTTTCCTTATCATTGGTGTCAAAGGGGAAGAATAATTAAAGATCTTGCCATCAATGCCAAAGGGGGATATTATTGAGTAAAATAGTTGTCATTGATGTCAAAAATGTTAACGAAAGTCAAAGATATGGTGGTGGGATGAAACCAGCAGAATAACAAAGGACTAAGCCTATTGCCACTAGAATAACAAAGGAATAACCCTGTTGCAGGTTGTAGGTATCCAAAATAACAAAGGAATAACCTTGTTGTAGGTTGCAAGTTGAATGAAAAATGAATAACCCTGTAGCAAGCTGAATGACTGAGATCGATCATCCAAGTAAATCATTGGCTCATAATGTTCTTACTGAATGAACTAGCACATAGGTTAAACACGTGTGAAGCAACAAAGTTCCACAAAATATCAATATCGGACAACTGAGATTAGTTCCACTAAAACAGATCAATGGTTCGGAAAAATAATTGCGAAAAGTAGAAAGGTGCAAATAAATTAGCCGAGGTCATGATTTACACATTCCGTAGTGTGGAAAGGAGCTTGCATAAAGACAAGTCAGAAAAGCAGAAAGACTGGAAGTCAGTTTCGCAACAATCAAGATCATATGGCTTATATTAGTCCTGCAGTAGATCCGATGGTTAAGGATTGTTTCCAAAATCTGGAAGTTGGTTCCATAATATTCAAGAGAGGACGACTTATATAAGTCCTACACTAGATCCAATATTTAAGGATTAGTTCCGATGGTTAGGCAAAAAATCCAAAGTTCTGCAAAAGATCAAGATTGAATGGCTGAGATTAGTTCCGCTAAAATAGATCAATGGTTTGGAAAAAGAAGGGCGGAAATAGGAAAGGCAGAAAAGCAATTATCCGAAGTCATGAAATATTGAGTTTTTGACTTCCACATTTCACACTGTGGAAAGCAGTTTGCGGAAAGGAAGTTTGAAAAGTGAAAGATAGAAAATTGAGACACGATTTGAGAAAATGTTACATTGCCGCATCCCACAATCTAGAGATTAATGCTCATGAAAAAGCCCGATGAATATCAATGGAGGGGAATCGTTGAAACATAAACTTGGTGTGGAAATATGATTTCAAAAAGGGAAATATGTAGACTAGATCAATGGCTCTGAGACATTCAGACATAAAATCAATTGCATAGATTGTATGTGGAGAAGAAGTTTACAGAAGCACCAGAAAATGATAAACAAGGCTCCGAAAATGAGTTCTGAGCTGTGAAACTTAATGATGAAATGATGCAATTGTTGAATGGGTAGATGATGAATAGTTATGTTTGTAAGTAAAAAGTCACGATCCAAAATGAAAGAGCACAGCTATGGAGAGATGCATTGATAAAAAATAGGTAAGGGTATTTATTGAATGAATGCGTAAAGAATTAGGTGTCTCTTTTAGTAAGTTTGACAAAGTACAAAGTGGATATTCTACAATTGTTCCAAAAGAAATAGAAAATCAGTACAAGGTGGCAGGGTGGTGCTAGGGTAGGCAACAGGTTTGCATGGGGTCGAATCCTCCTTCCAGTCATAGCTGGAGAACAGGGTTTCACAGAATCCTTGTCTATTGAATCAAGCATAAAACCATAGGGGTGTTGTAGAATCCCTGTCTCTAGTTGTAGAAAAAACCTAGGGTATGTTTACATCCTTTATTTATTAGAATATAAACAATTTTTTGAGTTCATCTTATTAATGAGTTTGTGTGGGTGGTTTTCCTTTTTTGGTTTCCACGATAAAATATGTGTCTTGATTGTTGAATTTTGTGTATTTTATGAAAAAAAGGACAATACTAATTCACCCCCACCTCTCAGTGTTGTGGGATAAACCGACATCAGTACTAAAATTCAATTTAGCATTTAATCCTTTAAATCAGTTTTTCCAAAAATCACCAATAAATTTCGGATCTCAGTCAGAAATTATTACGTTTGGAATTCCATGCAGACGAAACATTTATTTCATAAAAATTTCAGAAATATTAGCAAGTGTATAATTTTTTTAACATGGATAAATCATGTTTCTTTACTTAATTTATCTACAACCACCATTATAGAATCATTTTGTTTCTACTTTTTAGGTAAACTAGTTACAAAGTCAAGATTTATGACTTGCCATTTCCAATTAGGAATTGGTAATGGTTGTAAAAGTCATGTTGGGTGTTGATGTTCAACTTTAACTTGCTAACATTTGATACATCTAGATAAAAATTAAACAACCTGGTTTTCATATTAGGCCAAAAGTATTCTTTTCATAACATGGTTATCATATTTTGATACCCTAGATGTCCATAATAAGGACTTTTGTGTATTTCATTTGAAATCAGTAGTTTAACTTTCGGTATGTTTGGCACATACAGTCTATTTTTAAATAGTATTAAAAAAATTTCATTAAAATTGTAATCTGTAATTATATTTTCAGATATATTTTGAGCTACCCTTTCTTTTAGTTTCTTATATTATGGGTCTCATTTTATACGTTCTTCCAATTTATCTTTCAAGTCAGTTTTATAACTGCTAATGGGAGCTACAAAACTTGTTACTGCATTCCTTGTTAAGGCATCAGCCACTTTATTTTCTTTCCCTTTTATATGTTTGATTTTGAAATCATATTAGCTAAGGAAAGATAGCCATCTAGCTTTCCTTGCGTTTAGATTTTGCTTATCAAAAATATATTTTAGTCTTATTTTATCAAACATTAGCAGAAATATTTTACCTTTTAAGTGATGGCGCCACATTTCTAAAGCGTGTATTATTGCATCAAACTCTAAGTCATAAATTGCATAGTTATTTTCATGAATTTTTAATTGTCTTGATTCGTATGCAATTGCATGACCTTCCTGTGTTAGTACCCCTCCCAAGCCTTCGTTTCATGCACCAGTGCATATGACGAAGTCTTTGTCTGGGTCTACTATTTTTAGGATGGGTGTAGTAGTTAATAGTTCTTTTAGTTTATTAAAATTTTCTTCGCATTTATGATCCAAAATAAAATTTTTACCCTTTTTCTACAATCAAGTTATAGGATTTGCAATATTTCAAAATACTTCAAGAAATTTTATGTAATAACCTATTATCCCCATAAAGGATCATACATCAGGTACGTCCTTAGGAATAGGACAATGAATTATAGATTTTATTTTATATGGGTCCATCGATATCCCCTCTTCGAATATTACGTTCCCTAAATATTGTATTTTACCTTTATAAAAATCACATTTGTTGAACTTAGCATATAACTGATGTTCTCTTAACACTTGCTCAATTATCTTTAGGTGCTCATCATGTTCTTCGTTTGTGTTAGAATAAATTTATATGTCGTCTACAAAGACGACTACAAATTTGTCTAAGTACTTACTTAGGACATTGTTCATTAAGCAAATGAAGTTTGTTGGTGGATTTCTTAGTCCAAAGGGTGTAACCACAAATTTGCAGTGCTTGTATCTTGTCCGGAGATAAATTTTAAAGATGTCTTCATCTTTAATTCTAAATTGGTGATACCCAGACCTTAGGTCGATCTTTGAGAATACCGTATCTCCATGTATCTGATTGAACGTATTGTCAATGCAGGGCAGACGATATCTATTCTTAATCATTATTTTATTAAGTTGATGGTAGACTATATATAGACACAGAGTACCGTCTTTCTTTCTAACAAAAAGGATCAGTTCTCCCCAATGGGATACACTTGGTATTACGTAATGTTTGTTTATTAATTATTCTAATTGTAATTTTAATTGATTCATCTCCAATATGTTCATTCGGTAGGAAGCTTTCGAATTAGGTACCTCTCCAGGTATTAATTCGATTGTAAAGTCCAGGTCTCGTTAAGGAGGTAATCCTGGAATTTCTTCTGGGAATACATTCATGAAATATTGTAGGATCGGAATATCCTCAAATCCTTGTTTATATTCTTTATCAATTTGTTCATTATTTATAATGTGTATAGTAAATACTTTACAGCCATTCCTTACATCATTTCTCATTTGTAAGGATGTAATTTGTCTAACATATATCTTACTAGGTATTCCTATGACAATAATTATTTCTCCTTCATTATTCAAAGAAGTAAAAGTTTTATGAATTTTTTTTTAAATCACTTGGTGTTTCTCAAGCCAATCCATTCCTATTAGGATGTCATAAGATCATAAAGGTAACACATTTAGCTTAACCTGAGTTTCAAACTGACTCATTATCAAATTACAACTTTCAACATAATTTACTACCTTTATTTTAATTCATGTGGCTAAGTTGACCATCTAGGATTTCTCAAACTTTTTTAAGGATAAGTTACATTTTCCCTCTCTGCTAGGAGATATATAACTTAAAATAGCACTTGGATCAATTAAGATGGAAACAGAAAAATTTTGTATCATACCTTGCAATTCCACCATGGAAGTATGGCGATCCACATGTCAGTTCTCCATAGCTTCTGTAATGTTCACTTTTAGTAAATTTTATAAAAATGCCCAATTTTCCAATTTTTTCACAATTTTGGCTCTTGACTAGTTTTAGTGTCTTGCTCTCCAAATCAGCCCAATTGATCTCAAATCGTCAAATAAGCTGTATGAATGATATATTAACTTAATTATAATTTTTATGGGTCTATTATGTCCCTCCCAACACTTATGCAAGTTTGTACTAAATTCTGAACAAGATGGATGATTTCACATGGCAATTTTGGGCTCAAATCCCCCAGGGGTAAGTGGTAGAAATGGCTTCCCAAATGTGCAGAGACCCACAGAAATTATTAAACTGAAATAGGGGATTTGTTGGATACATTATCATAGACTCATATGCATAACCAATAGAACTCCCATGGCTGTTATCACTTCATTTAATGAGATTTAAAAAACTAGTTTTGGACCCTTGGGGAAATGAGATGTAGTTTTCTCCAAATGATATGAAATTTGACCCAATGGCCAAAAATTCTCAGTTAATGAACATGAAACCAATAGTATACATTAATTAAATTTCATTCATTAATAAATCATCAATGGTGCACACATATATTCTATTCCATCAATATTGCAAGAGTTTACAACAAGGTATTGGGGAAATGGCATTGTTTCTTCACTATTGGATAATAATGCATGAGATATATTGGATTTTATACCTGAGATATTTATGAAATTAAATAACAGATAATTTACATCAGAATACAAAATACTGGATCAATAGAATTTCCCTCAAAGAGATGAATATCTCAACAAGTGCGCCTCACTCCATAGAGCTGAAATATGGTGAGAAAAATTGAGATGAATGGAAGAACAAGATGATATTGAGATGTCCATGAAATTCCTGTAGCTTTCACCTGAAAACAAGACTCCATTAAATCTCCATGAAATACCTGAGTGGACTTTCCAAACACCAACTAGGATGGGAATCTTTCACCCTTGAAATTTGCTTAAGCAAGAAAACTAGTCATCCACTAGCTCTCACAATTCACAAATGAGAAAAATCCTCTTCTCATGGATGATCCCTATATTTTATAAAAATTATTGGTATTCTAAGGTTCCAAATCCATCCATAAACCAAATCCATGTAGAATTGGTGTGGCTACTCATGCCATGCCATGTGGCCTCTCTCTTCAGCTTCCCTCTTCTCCCAAATTTGAGTAGGAGCCTCTTGGCCTTCTCCAACTCCAAAATTAGACCTATAATATGATATATTCAGGATATAAATGTCATTATGTCAGTATTTCAGCCTTCATATCTGAATTTTTTCATAACTATCATAGATTCCCATCATTGGTGTCATAAATGTCATAAATGTAAGGGGAATCTAGCCAAGTGTCCATGAAACTCTCATTTGGCTCTTCCTCTCCGATGTAAGTTACAATTCATCCAAAATTCAACCTATGAAGTATATGTAAAATTATATTAACCTCATAATCCATCCCAAAACATTAGGCTTCCCATATATTCGAAATTACAAGAGGAGGATGTCATTTAACATAGGAATTCTAGCTTGAGTGGGCCCCATAGTCTCCATGTGTCTCCATTCTCCATAGCCATTTCAATTTTCTATTGTATTTATTTAATAATATACATTATTAAATATCTATCCTCTTCTAATGTCTAAACATCATTTTTTATCCCCCTTATTCCAAATCTCAAAGCTTCCACCCCCAACCTAGGAAACTAGTGATTTTCCTCCTTGCCAATTATTTGACTTTTAGCATCCATTTGAAAACTTTCATGATTATGGAAAATGTGATTTGGCCATTGTGACCCAATTAAAAATTTGGAACATTACAGCTGCATTTATCCTCTGCATTTCATCCACCACATCTTTAACTATTTCTTCTTCCTGGACAGCGTGTATGTTGCTGATGTTCCCTTTCCAGTTTGGACAATACTTGGCATAGTGCGGTCCTTGACATTCCCAGAATTTGACAAGTTCACTTGGTTCATTATTTATAAAAAAATTGTTATAAATATCCCTACCTTTTGATGCTTGAGTATTCTGGGGTACTCTATTCTTAAAATCAGTTTTCTCATAGTTATTCTTGGAGAAGTTATGAGACTTACTCCCAAAAATCTTATTTGATTTGAATCCTCTTCTCTTTTGATCAAAATTACTAGTTGTTTTAGTTTTCCAATTAGGTATAATTTCTATTTTCTTGCTCTTCTCATAACATAATTCAGCCTTTCTCATAGCTTCCTCCAAGGTCTTAGGATTATCAAACAGAATCCTATATTTGAAGCTAGTAGGTAAGCAGCTTAAAAATCGTTGAATTTTAGGCTTTTCATCTATGATGTAAGGTATGTATCTTAGCATACTTAAGAAATTGCTGCTCAACTCTTTCATGGACATGGAACCTAGATTTAAATCATAGAACTCCTTGGATCTTTCCTTGTAATATCGTTCAGACAGAAAATTTCTCTTGAAGTACTTCTTAAAAACTCTCCAGGTTAAGTAATTATCTTTGATATTTTTGACCCTCTTTATATCTTTCCACCAGATATCACCTTTCCCAATCAAATTGTAAATCTCCATTATGGCCTTTAGTATGTCAAAATAGTTGTAAATATGGAAGTATTTATTCATTCCTGACATCCAAGCTTCTGCTTACTCTCCTTTCTCTAATTTCCCATTAAACATGGGAGGATTTATTTTCTTGAATTCTCCAGAAATATCTTCGTAGGGTTTATACTTCTTTCTCCTAGATTTTCGGTCACTTATGTATTTTTTCTTTTCCCTACATTACCTTGTTTTAACCTTTGAAAAAGATTCACTATAATAGTATTTTTCTTTCTTTCCTTTACATTTATAGGACATTGTTTTAGAATCAGTTTCGATATCATTTCTTTTATTTTTTCCCTCGTTATGCATTTTTTCCAGTAGAATTTCATTTAAATCTAAAATTCTTTCATTATCATGTTTTTCAGTTTGTTGTTCATTGTAACATCCCCAACCCTATGATCGGTGAAGAGGACGCTACCATACATCAAATCATATGGGCATCTAGCCCCATGAACATAAACATACATACATATAATGCTGAAGCCTGTAACTTAAAAACATAAAACATACTACGATGCATTAATCATTCATATACGTAGCGGAAGCAAAAAACATGCATTCATATACAATTTAGCATTCAACATGTACATCATCATTCAACAGTGCTAAATATGATTGCAGACACAAGTTAGGCAAGAATACTTATCTTATAAAGAACTTGTCCCACAACAAGATACGTCGCTACAACATTCCACCCAACCATAGGCCCACATGCTCTTTAATCCCTCAGCAATGCTACCACCCCCAAGCTAGGCATGATTCCCGAAGGAATAAGGAACTAGTAGGATTACACATAGTCAATGATAACAACTCCACAAGGGTACACAGTTCAGCCAAGCCAACACAGTTGGGTTTATTAGGCGAACAACGTATCAGCCAATCCAACCAAGTTGGGTTTATCAGGCCATCCAAGAGCTGGGAAAGGCTAAATGCTAAGCTAGTGAGCTCGTTGAAGAGCTAAAGAAACCTACACCAGAACCAGCCTAGCTTCTAGGACACCCACACACACCGAACACAAGGAAATCAGTCCTTTCTCTGCAACACATTCCCTCAGATCCTGATCTCCCTTCCAGTGCTATTCAGGGGTTGTGGAGAAGAAATCCAACTAGCTCTGTCTGTGTGGTTCTCAACCCACTAGGTTTATCAAGCACACCAGGCCCTCATTCACCACTCCAATGCAGTCCAAGGACAAAATACTGTGTGCATGCAACAAACCAGCTATTAAAGTTTTAATAGGGATAAAACAACTCCCTGAATCATTCTTGGCCCTATCATGGCCAAAACGATTCCACAACAACCTACAGCAGCCAAATCACAAGGAAAAACACATCCAAGCAAAATTGGGAAAACAACGGCCCACAAATAACCATGAACCCACAGCACTCGATCCTGAAAGCAATCGATGGAGAACTTGCACAGGAAGAAAAATGGGGAAGGAATAGACTCCCACTCTGTACGCGAGGGAAAAGGAACATCCATCCATCATAGTTCAGCGATGAACACCCAAGACATTACCCTGTTCGATCAAGAGCACAAAATAGGAAAAAGGGAACAATATTTCTGGATGAACGGGAGGGAGAAAATCTCATAGACTAGAAATCCTCGAGAAAAGGGAGAACCAACCAAATCCCCAAACATCGTGGACCATTTTATCTCATATTGAGTGAGGAAACTAAACCGTCGCGCTAGAGAGAGTGCAGTCGTCGAGAGAATGGGATTCTGGGCGTAGTGTTTTTCCTACCAGCAAATAGATGCCCCCACTAACAATAGAACAATTAAGGTGGTAGTTGGATGAGGCAATGGAAGGTGACCAAATCAAACAGGGTGGTGACACATGGCTTTTTCCCCCATGGGTTCAAGGTTTAACATCCCCACCCTTAACCTTAGAAAATCATGCCCCTTCTCAATATAGTTGTAGTGAACATAGCTAGTTGGGATCATTTAATTAAAATGCACATTTACATGATGCCACAATTTAATACGTGCCGTATGTCCCGATATACCATCAGTGACAATTCCAATCTGAAACATAACATAACCAAATCGATGGTGGGCTTGGACTTTAGGTCTGCACCATGATTATTTACAATGTGTGTGTATATATATATATATATATATATATATATATATATATATATATTAATGCATTGGGGTCAAAACCAGGGTGTTACATTCCCCCCCCCCCCTTAAATAGCACTGTCCTCAGTGCTTTACAAAATTTGAACAAAATGCTACACTGGTACCGCCTTAGTGTTCCGCAGAATTGAACAAAAATGGATGTGTCAATCGCATGGAATCCTCCAGATCCCACGTAGCCTCTTCAGGTCCGTAGTGCTCCCATTGCACCTTTACCCGTCCTATGGCTCGGTTCCAGAGCATTGTGACCTTCCTGTCAAGGATGCACATTGGCTCGATTTGGAACTCTCCCTCGGGTTCAACCTGAATCACATCCAAATTTATCACATGGTTAGGATCATGTACATATTTCTTAAGCAAAGAAACATGAAAAATGTTATGAGCTCTAGTACTAGTAGGAAATGCAAGTCTATATGGATCAGGCCCTATTCTTTGAAGCACTTCACACGGCCCACAATATCTAGGTGATAGCTTGGCATAACTTCTAAGCTTCAAGGAAATCTTCTTGGCTCTCACTCTGAGGTATACATGATCCCCAAAACTGAACTATCTGTTCATTCTATGCTTATCTGCATAGATTTTCTGTCTGTCTTGTGCTGGTTTTAGATTTTTTCTAATCTTTACAACCTCTTGCTCCATTTCCTTGAGCAATTATGGTCCAATAACAACTCTAGTCACTGGGTTATCCCAAGTCACTGGTGTTCTACACCTTCTTCCATACAAAGCTTCATATGGACTCATCCCCAAGGATGCCTGCTATCCATTGTTATAAGCAAACTCTACCAAGTGTAAGTAATATTCCCACTTGGTTGGTTTGTCCATCACGTACATGCGAATCATATATTCCAACACCTGATTAAATATCTCTATCTACCCATCTTTCTGAGGATGGTATGCAGTGCTGAAGTTTAGCTTTGTACACAAATATGCAAACAATCTCTTCCAGAAATTGGATGTGAACCTGACATCTCCGTCGAAAATTATTTCCTTCGGAAATCCATGCAATTTGAAAATATCCTTCATGAATATCTTTGCAATGTCATCGGTCTTATGTGTACAATTCACTGGTATAAAATGTGTTGCCTTTGTCAACTTGTCTACCACAACCATGATGGAATCATGTTATCTCTGATTCATCGACAATCCTGTAATAAAATCCATGGAAATAACTTCCCATTTCCATTCCGAAACTGGCAAAGGCTGCAAGAAACCTGTTGTATGTTGATTCTCAACCTTTACTTGTTGACATTTCATGCACCTTGAAATGTATTCAGCCATGTCCTTTTTCATTCCTGGCCAAAAGTACTGCTTTCTAGCTATAGCAATCATTTTCTGATATCCTGGGTGACCAAAATACGGAGCCTGATGGATTTCATCCAAAAAAACTCTTCTCAAATCTGCTACATTTGGAATATAAATTCTTCCTTTATAAGTAAGAAGTCCATTTTCTTCCAATTTATATCCCTCATACCTCTTCTCATGACTTTGCTGCTGCAATTTGTCTATCACTAGCTCATACAATTCATCTCCAGCAGTACAATTAACAATCTACTGCCTCAAATCTTATTGGAAAATACTAATAGATGCCACATGCATTTCTTGCATCTTCTTGCTGAGTGCATCAACTACCTTATTCTCTTTTCACTTTATGTTCTTGATTTCAAAGTCAAACTCACATAAAAATTCCATCCATCTCACTTGCCTAGCATTCAAAGTAGGATGATCAAACTAATACTTCAGACCACAACGGTCTGTTCTGAGTTCAAATCTTCTACCCATCAAGTAATGTCTCCACATCTTGAGAGCATGTACTATGGTGCAAGCTCAAGATCATGACTGGCATAGTTCTTCTCATGCTCCTTTAGCTTTCTCGACTCATAACATATCACTTGGTTGTCTTGCATAAGGACTCCTCTAAGCCCTTATCTGCATGCATCGGCACATACCACAAAATCCTTCTATGGATCTACAACTTTCAATACTAGTGCACTGGTGAGAAGATTCTTTAATTGCTGGAAGCTTTCTTCACACTTCAAAGTCCATTCGAACTTCATCCCCTTCTTTTGCAAAGAAGTGATGCCATGTGCAACTTTGGAAAATCCTTCAATGAATCTCTTGTAGTATCATGCAAGTCCCATAAAAGATCTTACATTTGTCATATTTCTTGGAGTAGGCCAATTAATGATGGCTTCAATCTTCTCAAGGTCCACAGATATACCCTCTTCTGAGATAATGTGACCCAAATATTGTATTCTATCTCTGTAGAAGTCACACTTGCTTAGTTTTGCATACAGCTGATGCTCCTTGATCAATTGCAATGTCATTCTCAAATGCTCTTCATGCTCTTCCTCATTCCTAGAATACACAAGAATGTCATCAAGGAATATAAGAACAAACTTGTCCAAATACCTGCTGAAGACACTATTCATAAGGCACATAAATGTAGTTGGTGTATTTGTGAGGACAAATGGTACCACTATAAACTTCTAATGTCCATACCTTGTTCTGAAGGTTGTCTTATGAATGTCTTCATCCTTTATTCTCACCTGATGGTAACCAGACCTCAAGTCAATATTGGAAAATACCTTTGCTCCTCTCATTTGATCAAAGAGGTCATCAATCCTAGGAAAAGGATATTTATTCTTCACAGTAACCTTGTTCAACTGTCTGTAATCAATACATAACTTGAGAGTACCATCTTTCTTCTTTACAAACAGAACCGGTGCTCCCCAAGGAGACACACTTGGTCGGATATACTTCTTTTCCAACAAATCTTGCAATTGCATCTTCAACTCTAGCATATCTAGTGTACTCATCCTGTAAGGTGTCTTGGACACTAGTTCCATTCCTCACAGAATTTCAATGGTGAAATCAATATCCATCTTTGGAGGAAGCCCTTGAATCTCATAAGGAAACACATCCTTGAATTCCTGTAACACCTGCTAGTACTCCAATCTAGGAGTTTCATTTCTTGTCTGTTCCAGAATATGATCTGCATACAACTAGCAACCCTTCCTATAGCACTTCTTCAACTGCATTGTTGAAACCCACCTTACTAAAATTTCCTTTTGTAATACCTTTCACAACTACTGGTTTTTTGTCTTCATCCATGCATTCAAAAGTCTTGTTATAATAGTCAACATTTACTCTGTGAGCGTCTAACCAATCCATTCCAATGAGAACATCATAGGAACCAAGCGGTAGAACATTCAGATCTACGGAAGTGATCAAGACATTCATAGCCAATGGGCATTTCTCCACTACTTCACTGACCTTTCTCTTAGTCCTAGTGGCTATATGAACTAACCAAGACTTCCCATGATTTACCTTCTTAAAATCACAAATATCCACTCCCCTAGGGGTGATGTAACTGTGTGTAGAACCAGGGTCAATCAAAAAAGAAATAGATTGTTCAACAATCTTACCTCCAACTTCAACCACAGTTGACTGATAATCTACCTAGCATTCCTCCAATGTTGCATAAATTCTAGGGGCTACTCTTGCTACTTGACCCACTGTTTCTACTTCCTAAATGTTATAAGCTGGCCTTACACTTTCATTCTCAAGTGGACAATATCTGCGCAAGTGGGGTCCTTCACATTTCCAACATTTGAGTGGACCTTTATTCTGTGGTGGATCTTTAGGATTTCCACCTATCACTCCAACTGGCTTACTCGTAGCTTGGGATGGCTTCTTCTACTGATTCCTGAATCTAGAAGGTTTGAAACCTTTCTTTCTTTAATCAAACTTCTCATTCTTCTTGTCCTTCCATGCCTTATGGTAATCAGGTTTACTCTTGCTTTGCTCATAGAAATACTTAGCCTTCCTTATGGCTTCTTCAAGAGTTCTCGGTTCATAAAACTCAATTCTATATTTGTAAGACTAAGGAAATCCTCTTAGAAACCATTGGACCTTCACTTTTTCATCTCTAATGTACCAGACATACCTCATTAATTCCAAGAACTTATTTACATATTCATCCATGGTTTACTATCCCAGTATCAGCTCATGGAACTCCTTAATCTTGCCATCATAATACCTATCAGAGACGTATTTCTGCCTCAAATAATTCTTGAACTGTTTCCACTTCAGTCTCCTTTCACTAATCTTCTTTACTTGCTTGAAGTGTTCCCACCAAATGGATGCTCATCCATTCAGATTGAATATGGAAACTCTTGCCTTCATGTTTCTTGAATAATCCTGCACTTGAAAGTACTTCTTTATCCCAAGAATCCAAGCTTCAGTTTCTTGTCCAGTCTTTATCTCACCATCAAATGTAGTAGGAGGTTTAGATTTCCTAAATTCATCTCAAGAGAGATCCCTATGGTGCATTCTTCTTTTCCTTTTATGAGAATATGAAATTGTATCTCCACTGGATTCTTCAGAGTTAGATGATCCACTAGAAGTCCTTCTCCTCCTCCTAGTGCTGCTCTTACTTCCTTCTAGCCTTGATTTACCTCGTCCAGAATCTACCTTCTTCTGCAAGTCTATCAAACTCTGCAACATGGAAGCATTCAACTAATGCTGCTCTTCATGGGCTTTAATCAAGCTTCTCATGGTGGCTGCAACCTCGGATGGTGTCTCTTGGAATCTCCTTCCATTAGACTCTATGTCATCATTTCCATTATGGACATTTTCTCCCATGGCATCTCCTGCATGCTTATCAGATCCTCGAGCATCATATCCATCATGGCTTCTCATGACTTAAACACTTCTTTCTTTACCCCACTAATCTTCCTGAAATACTGCTCTTGGAGGTGTCTATAATTTCACAAACGTGTTAGTAGAAAACTGTTAGATGCATATCATTAATGTAATTCAAAACTACTTACCTTCCTTTTTCTGGAAATTCATTAAACAACACAAAAATTTTCTCTCTCTCTCATGTTCATCCTGGTAATCCACTGATGTTCTACTGGAATCCTACTGAAAGACAGTTGAAAACTGCTTGAAAAATCGCTGAGAAGTTCCCTCAAAAAACCCAAATCTCCTTTGGTCCAATCGAAGCTCCTGCCAACTATATTTACGACACTTCGGTGGTCAAAACACCTAGCTCATCCATGGTATGTTCGTTTATTTCTCTCTGGCGTGTCGGGTCCGTAGTGATATAACCCTCCAAACTCTAATGGCAATGTGAAGGTTTATCCATCGACGGTTTCATCAGCTAAGTTTTTCCACTGTATCGGCAATCGTACGCGTTATTCATCGGGTGCATAGTTCCATGGGCAGCCGCAATGAAGGAAAGTGATCTCACTGTGGGTTCCATGGACATCAATCAGCTATCGAACCCACTATCCATTGGGTGGATAGTGTCCTAGACTGCCACAATGGCCATTTTACAAACCTTCGAATTCTTTCGATAGGAAACCTAATCCTTAATATTTTCTGATGACCTTATACTCAACCAAAATCTTCCAAAATTTTCTTCTCATCAGGTCTCTTCCCCACTAAAATTTCATTGTTTCGGTGACCAGATCCACTAACTTTCTCCGTGGCTCATCGACGGTCGAGTGCACTATGCATCAGGTGGCTAGTCCTCACGGCTTCCACAATGACGGCCAACAAACTTCCTGCAAGTTACGCGGACCCTTCATTGGCTGTCGAAAGAAATAATCATTGTCCTTCGATGATGTAAGGTGAAACACTTCTACTACGTCGGCAACCGAATACGTTATTTCATCAGGCGGTTAGTCTCTGAGGCAGCCACAATGGCGGCTTACAAACTAACTGTATCTTCCGCGGCCATAACTTGTCGGTGGTCAGAACCTCTAGTCTCTATGGCATCAGGTGGATAGTTAACTAGGCAGCTGCAATTGCGGGTGGTAATCCCACTACGGTTTCCACAGACCTTACTACCCCACCAGCGGTTGGAAGGACTAACATCTGCTCATCGGCGATGAAATCAACTATCTTCCACTCATAGCCGATGGGTTTTGACACTTAGATAAATTTTCGAAAATAATTCTTCTTTACATCGGTCCCTCCTTCAACTAATAATTGTCGATATAATTCACTAGACCTTGCAATATTCATATTCTATCGATCGGTGACCCCATCCTCTATCCATCGGCGATCCCAACAACTAAACATCTCTGATCACCAATGATCTCATTCCTTAGAAAAATTTCAGAAAATTTTTCGCTTTGCCTTCATGTCGCATCGGCTATCGGAACAACTTTCCTCTGCGGCATCGATGGTCAGGGACTCTATTCGTCAGAATGATAGTCCACTGGCCAGCCACAATGACGAACACATAAACAGTTAATCCCTTCCGATGTTCATCGACAACTTCATCATCATCTAAGCATCAACGACTCAATCAACTAATCATCGCCGGTCGTCGACGATTTTATGACTTAGAAAAATTTCCAAAATCTTTCTTTAACTTTTTCACCGCTTCATTGGCTCAACTGTCTCCTATTCTTTGTCGATCGTCGATAGTCATACATCAGAGGTTTTTTCCGCTAAGTGGAGCCTTCTTTTCGACGGTCTTTAGGTGATATTCGTCGAAACTGTGGCTCCCTCATCCTCTATCCTCCGCCGACGGTCATCGAACCTTAGCAAAATTTTTGCAAAATTCTTTGCCTGCTATCCTCGTCGGGTGGTCTCACTATTACATTTCGATCCAAAATCCGACGGTTACTTCCGATGGCGCGTGGGTTTTTTCTTTTAAACCTACCAAAAATCACAAATTTAAAATTTTTTTTATAAATGTGGCCACAAGCATCGGTGAAACGACAGATATTCTCATAACCGTCGGTTAAGCAATGGCGCGTTAGTTCTCCTTATAGAAAGAGCCGTCGCATATCCGACACTTACTAGTATGCCTCATCCTTAAATATGTAGCCTATATATATCTCTATAGTTAATGTTCGAAATAAAATGATAGGGTCCGAGAGGCCGGTGGTTCCAGATCTTAGGGTGGGTTGGATTGTATGCATGCCGGTAAGCCTGTGGAGGGGCGAATCCACCCATGCCTTTCCTCCGTTTCAAACTCTTCTTAAAGATTTATGTTCAATCTTGTGTTATGTATTTGCGATTTAACCAAATTGGACTGAAACTCTGAAATTCAAGCGCCAGTAGGGGATTTTGGCCATTTAATTTTGGTTTGTAACACTCCAGCTACATATATTTTGACCGATCGAGCTTCTTCCGAAAGGGCGATAGAGGCCCATGGCCGCCTTTGGTAAGCGATTTATACTTACCCTTCTTCTCTATTTCGCCCACTTTTTTGTTTTCTTCCTTCCTGGTTGCTGCTATTGTTTAAATCCATGAATTGAGAGCCATTATCATCTTTTTCTTTTAGCTCTTTTCTCCAGGGTTTTCTTGGATTAATATTTTACAGTGTTCGTTGATATGTCGGGCTCCCTTCATAAATTTGCAATTACTATGCTAATATTCAATATTATTTTTGGCAAAAGCTCTACAATTCTATTTTTGGGCTGTAATGATTAGTGGCTGACACTGGTGTGGATATTGCGCGTGCTACTACTTTATGTATTTTTTTGTTTCTGAAATTTGGGAAAAAAACATTTTGGCGTAATCATGGAAAAAAATGAGAAAATTCAAATGAGTCTTATCCTTAACACCCTAAGCACGAAAGGAAGGACTCCATAATCCATCTTGTTGATTGATTGAACTTGAGGAGGCCTCTATTTGATTGCTTGAACCAGAGGCCTCTATTTGATTGATAGAACTAGAGGCCTCTACTCTAAAATTAGAAGGACTCATCAAAAACATAATTGGCAACCCTAGATTGTACACAGCAGACAGTTGACGGTGGGAGACTACCACCTGTAGTTGTTGAATCTAGATCGAGACATGTAGATGCCTAAAGCAAAGGTGGACAAAAGGTAATTCAAGGTTTTTACTTTGATTTTGAGTTGTAGAGGCCCAAACGTAACGCATGCTTATTAGGTGCTCAACTCTTTATCACCATGGCTTGGGAGGTCTTCTTACAATTTCAAGATGGATGGATAAATGGGGATGCCACCAGATGCCTGAATAAGGCTATCGAATGGAGATATTTGATTTGAAATTTTGAGCAGTTCTCATGATTTAATGAGTGAAATACAGGGATAGATAGATGACTCTCAAAACACCATGGAAAGAAAAAATATGTTTAATTCTGTAACTTGTAAAGTGGATGCTTGACAACACATTTGGATATGCGAAAGAAAAAAATCCAAGAATATAAACGGAGTAGCCGATAGCATTTTTTCTCAATTATTATTTATATTTGGGATTTTTGATGGGTAGAAAAATTACAAATGTAGTTCCAACCAAAATGGTCCTTTTCATGCAATCAATGTTATCGGAACCGGACCAGGACCGGCGAAGCCCAAAATGTGAACCGGACCAGAAACCGGACCGGAACCGGCAAAAAAACCGGGTAAAAAACCGGCTGACTAAAAAATACATAAAATATTCATATTTTGTAAAAAACATATATATATTCATGTGCATACATATGAATCCAGACCATTAATACAAAAATATGCAAAGTTTCTCATATATATGGCAAATATGGGTGCAAATATCCAAAGTAACACCTAGTGCAATACATCTCCGAGGTTCTAAACCAAAGTACATTAACAAAGAGGCCCCAAAGTACATCAGCAAAGTTTTATTTTCTCGTTTTAAAAAAAAAATTGAGTTTCCTGAGTCCCCAGTCCAGACCGGCCGGTTCATTGTCATTTATCTCTGTGTAACAACATATTCATAGTTTCATCATTGCAATCTATATATCCCACTGTGTAATGACTAATCACTAGCACATTATATCACTATGTAGTAACTAATTACTAAGAATCATTACAGATCTGATCACTGTCTAAACATCATTGATTCATCAATATGCATACTACTATGTAACATGCTAGGCATCTGATCACTTCACCATGTAATATTATAGGCATCATCTAACATCATATCATTGATAATATATGCATCTTTGTGTATATCACTGTGTACTATAATTCTTGAGTCATTATTGTTAGTAAATTACTTTGTAGACAAACATACCAGCATGTGAGACATCGAGGGTGATCAAGGAATCATCCCAATCAAAAGTCTGCTCAAGTCATCAAAACAAAATCTTCTCATGAACTTGCGTGTCTGTCTTCCAAAAATCAGGACTTGCTGACCTCAGGCTTGTTTACTGTGCAAGCTTAACCTATTATTGTGGTTGTCTTAGTTGCATTCCTTAACTCGAATCCCAGAGATAAAATAACTTTTACAAACTTCAATTTACTGCTGCTAAATAAAATCAGACTTCAACTTTCTTGACTATTGATGCCACAGTAAACTGACCAAAGTACATCAGAGGCTCCAAAGTACATCAGCAAAGTTTTATTTTTTGGTTTTTAAAAAAAAAATTGAGTTTCCTGAGTCCCCAGTCCAGACCGGCCGGTTCGGCCGGTTTTGACCGGTTCGGCCGGTTTTGGCCGGTTCCGGCCGGTTCCATACCCGGTCTGGAAAAAAATCCGGTTTTTTCAAAAAAATTTGTTGACCGGACCGGCCAACCTTGTAAACCGGTCAGACCGGCCGGTTTTTCCGGTTTGGGTCCATTTCCGATAACACTGCATGCAATTTGGCAGGGATTGGAAAAATTCAGCCCTAATAACTATTACACAAGCATAACTCCCAATCCGTCATTGATACTAGCTATTGTGTTTACAGGAAGTTATCCAATTGACCAGCCGGTCCTTAGCCACGATTTCTTAGAGATTGGAATTTCATTTTCCTTCCAAATTTCTTAAACGAAAGGAAGGACTCCATAATCTATCTCGTTGATTGATTGAAGCAGAGGCCTCTACTCTCTCAAATTAGAAGTTCTCATAAAAAACATAATGGACAAACCTAGAATCCTAGATTGCAGACAGTTGACAGTGGAAGACTACCACCTGTAGTTGTTGAATCTAGATAGAGACATGTAGATGCCTGAAGCACAGGTGGGTAACACATTATTCAAGGTTTTTACTCAGTGTTCCATAGGGGTGTGCCCCATAGTGTGGGGAATGTGCCCCATGCCTCCGAGATGGAGAAAATCCTTGGGAAATGTTTCTCCACGTTCCCCTTTGAGGGAAAATATTTCTCAGAAAGTTTTCCATA
>LPNX010054577.1:95767-139858 GCA_001517045.1 Pseudotsuga menziesii
ATGGATTATTCAGTTCTACGTAAAAGTTGTCAGGGTTATTATGTTGAGGAACATTTTCAGTACAGGCTTCAACATTCTCCATTTCCTACAAAACAGATTTTATATTTCTCGATATAAATAATTGTAAACTAAAATTAGTACATTATTTTTATTACTTATATGCGACTGAGCCAATCAAGCCTAGTGTTGGAACTATCTTTGATACCACATGTAACATCCCTTAATTTTGTACATAAAAAATAAAATTATTTACTGCATGTAATATTAGAAAAATCCGAGACACTATTTAGAGAGATGTTATTACTCATATTTCCTTTTTCCATGCATTACTGTCGTCATGTATCTAATTTATTATTAGCTTTCTTATTGTGTGATCTGCCATCATGACATTACCTTGTGACATACGAAAACTATCTATATTTAACTTGTTGTCGTAAGACAGTTTGTCATTGTAGTTTTTTTGTTTCTAACTTCAGTTGTACAAAGAATGATTCATGGTTTGACCTAGTTACTAAAACTAAAGCATGAATATATGTTCTTCTGTGTGTAGAAATGGAGGTATCTTGGTACATTCAATTACAGAACGAACTTTACATTAAGGTGCTATAAGGAGAAAATAAAAAGGGAAACCTAAGGTTTAACCCTAAACCATTTTATCCTTTTTAATTAAACAAATAAAGGTTATAAATGAGGTACCTTCTAACAAATCATATTTGTTTTATAGGCTTGTTTTTTTATCGATTTAAGACAGAGTTTAGATGTACCAAGGGTTATAATATCTATAAGGATAAAGAATTGTAGGTTGAACTATAACTCCAACCATTACATTACAAGGATTCAAACTTTATCATTGTAGGTTTGTAATACCATACAAATAAAACATTTGAAATGTAAGCTATAGAATTACACTAATGTCCAATGTGACATACGATGCCAACGACAAGGGTTGAAAACCAATGCAAGGATTAGATAGTCAGCTTTAAAGTCGATTTCTACTTTTATTATGCAAGGACAGGTTGAATATTTGTTTTTAATACTAACCATATGCTTTTTCTATGGCCTCCAGGTGTTTGAAATCCACTTGATGATAAACCCTAGGGATTTCAATGCACATCGGAGATCGGGCCTATCACCTCGATGGGGTTTTTGATATGTCATTAGTTGTTTCTTTCTGGTTGTTCTTCGACTCCTTCATACTCAAGTCTTCACTATTCTCAAATATGTAAATGTCATAGACTTGGCTCTCGACATATTGTCACAAACTACATGACTTACTGGTGGAGTTCAAGAGCTGTGTTCGCTTGTCGAAAGAGTATCACTGGTTTAAACGTTGTGAAGGTAACTCTTCCTTAACCATTATTTCTCCTCTACAATAGTATATATATGTTTGTTTGTGTGTGTGTGTGTGTGTGTTAACTCTTTGTGCTTTGAAATTGAAAAATAACTTAGTGACTGGAATGTGGTTGGGTTTCGACTAAGAAAAATCCATTTTGCATGGCAAGACCCATGTCCATACTTGCACAGCTCCGTGGATTCAATATGGTTCTTGAAATGTATTTATTGACATTGGGGTTTTCCTACTATGTTAGTTTCCGTGATTGGGAACATAATATTCTCATTTTGGTATCACTTATTGACAATTTAAAGGAGTTTTTACCATTTGTGGAGTCGTAGATGACTATGCCACTCTGTGTTATTTTATTTGGTTCCAGAACTTATTTTTAAAACTATAAACCTGTGAGGTTTTCGATAAAGTATCTCTATATAAATTGTCATTTCGGTCACTGTGTAAAATTCCAGAAATGTAAGAATTATTGGTTGTGGAGTATTTCAACTTTCTTCTGAACGATATGGGGTTTATCGTTCTCCTGATTTGATTCTGGAAATATATTTATGTAATACAGACTTCAAGCGAGTCTTACCCCATGATGGTTTTGAATATTTAACTTAATTTTAGTGTCTTTAAAGAAAACATGGGCATGAGGCTTCATCCTGTCTATTTTTCTTTTGGGGCATAAAAGCCACACTAAAACCCAGTTTCTTATATATATATTTATTGAATCCACTAAGGTTATCTATAAAAATTTTCTAAAGGAGACAATATAAACAATTTTTTATTTCGTTACTTTTCTTGCATAGCTTTTATATTACTGTAATTCGATAAGACTGTGTAAACTTATGGTAAATTTTTATGTTGTAGATAGTTTACAAACATTGGAATTTTACTATGAAATATTTTCATTTCTAAAGAACAGGGCTTGGAACGTGGGCCATAAGGCCTATTCTAGATGTTTCTTATTACTTGAAGGATATTTCTGAGAGAATCTAGTTTAACTTATTGAGTATACAGAGCTTAAATTAGAATGATACTTCTGTCAATTTCTTACATTACTTTACTTGTTTACAATTTATATAATGTATTATTAATCTATCGGGTTATTCACTATACCGTGGTTGAATCTAGGATGATGTTATGATACTATGAAAACCTCACTTACTCCAAATCTATGCTGAAGTAGAAATTCTATTCTCTATCTACTTCTCTTATTAAAATCTTAACATATTTGTGAGATCTTATGATAGCTTTTACTTTGATTATCTAACTCTATTATTCTAAATTTAAGTAGGTCATGAAACCATAGGTAAACCCTTAATACTATTATAAAGAATCATATTAGCCATACTATTTAGAAGAAAAGTTAATCTCTAAGGCTGTTTGAAATCCTTCATCTATAAGAGAATTTTCTTGTAGATAACATTTCCAAAAATATACTTTAGACTAAAATGAGGGCTATGTCTTGTTGTTAAAATCGACTTGGTCTTAAAATGTTTCAAGTTCTAGTTATACTATATTTAGAAGATCTCTGTGGTTTTTAGTTTAACCTAACAAGTTTTAATTTAAAACGTGATATATTAGCTTTATTCCTATTTTTGTGTTTAGGCTTTATGTGTAATATAAGGTTTGATTTTATTAACTGTAATGGTTTATAATATTTTTAGATTTTTAGATTAAGAGCTATGGCTTATAATTTAACTAATTACTATATTTTATAATTATCAGAGGCTTGTACACAATAAAACCATAACACTTCCATATTCTATAATAACTAAGATAAACAATGATTCAATCATTTTGGTACGGCTATTCAGACATAATTTCATACCTTCCTATACTAGAGTACGTCACTTCGGTGAGAGGAAAAATGCATGAGATAATTTTAAATTCATTTCTCTATCAATCAATCTCTATGCTAATACTTCATCAAATAATCATTGAATAAATATCCTTTACTATAACCAAATTTGAAAATAACTACAGCTTACTTAAACAGAAGTAAATAACATATTACAGATATAGATTTGGAACATGGCTATGTTGCAGAAAAGGGACTAACACCCAAGGGAGACTGTTCCACTTGACCTTTTCCTTAAGTAGCCAAATCACATGCTCAGAACCCCTGAGCTTGTTCACTAAACCACTACGAAAAATATCTCTGCCACACAGAAAACTTCTACAACTTAGCACTCAACAGTAGACTTGACTCAGCAAATCACTTTAGCTATCCCCTCATCAAATTCTTTGTGTCCTTGACTTTTCAGTTTGCATCTGTCACAAAGTTCATTCTCTCCATAATCAGAATGAGTGGTGAGCCTCCTGCTCAATTTCATGGTTTATATAAGATTTCCTAGGTATTTAGGTCAATTTTGGAATTTAATGAGCCACCAGCTCAGTTCTCCCTCTCACAGAACATTACCACTTTTTTGGGGGATTATGCTCCTGCAACAACTAGAAAGTGAATGCTAGTGTTGCCACTTCTTAACCAACCTTCTACAGTTGCTCCTTACTCCTAGTGGGTCAGTGAGCACTCATTTAAGAGTCTCCCCTGAATAGGTGTATCCTTTTATTAATTATTAAAATAAATAATTCTTCAATTACATTTATTTTTGACCCACTTGGTTATAAAATTTACAATAAAAATTAACATAATGTGTTTGCTGAAATAAATAATAAATATTTATTTTTCAGTTTTGGGTATGTTACACTACACCTTGAATCTATGGTATGAAGGGATTATGATATGTGTGTGTGTGTGTCTGTGTGTGTGAATGTTATAAAATATATGTTAAAGGTTTAAAAACCTTGGATGAAGTACTCTATACTTAGCCTATAGTGTGGAGAGGGATAGTGTTATTGCATATTCCATGCCATCAAATCTATGGCTTAAACCTTGCAATTCACAATGGTGGAGGGTTTAAAACTTAATGCGCTAGGGTTTGAAATGATGGTGAGAATTGTGAAACCAAACTATGCAAATGTGGGTTTTTGATTTGCATGGAGGTGGTGGATAGGTTGGTGCAGTGAATCTCCCTTGGATTTCATAGTTTGTCTGCCTTAAGCGTTGTGTTAGAGTTTTCATGTCATTCTTTTGGTTTTTGATGTGGTTGAGATGGAGGTCTAGTAAGCCCCGCAATGGAAATGTTCCTTTACATTTGTTGTGTTGTCTCAAATGGTTTCAAATCTTGGGTATGGGTAATGTATGGTTTGATCCATTTGTTGTTTGGGATTTATGAAATTGGTTTGGACATTTTGTATACACTATTGTGTAAATCCGTTCATGGCTCTATCATTTGTAAAATTCGATATGTTTGACTGGATAAAAGGATATGCGGCTCTATGTATAAGTTTTCCCATTTCTTACGAAATGGATTTGTTTTTTAGTTTGACTTATAATGGAACCTTTCTTTGGGTATATGGCTCTATGTTTTTATAATGCATTTTCTTTTAAATTTTCAATAACATTGCTCTGAAATGACACAAATGATGCCATGGCTTGGTAATTTATGCATATGGTAGCAGAGTGTGGTTTTTAAATAGATGTGTTTGTTTAGATGAGAAAGTAGCTATGTTTTTTTATAGCTTGGTCGTTTCTACAACAATTCATAAGAATATAGCCCAGGGTTTGTGGTTTCAACATAGAGTCTTTCTGTAACTTGATATTTATATGTAAATCATGTATGTATGTAAATGTTTGGTTGGGAACGAGCGTAGCTTTATTCTATATTTTAATACAGTGTTTTTATTGAGAATACGGGAAGCCTATATGGCGAAATCCTGTGTGGAAAATGATACATGCGGTAACATTTTGGTATTTTCGTTGCGTGTTCACAGGATTTGATCTTGGGTATTTTAATTTTTATGACCATGTTTTAAAGTTTATAATTCCTTGTTTTTTAATATGGTCCCTATGGTGAGTAGCATGTTGGTTCTTGGGATTCCACTTAATGTGATGCATTTTTAGAAATATACTTTGTTTAGTTTGGATGTTTTAAATGTACTACTATAAGCGATTTGTTTGTAAATAAATAACATTTCGACAACTAATCCTTGCAATATTCAATGGTTGAGTTGGGTGAATTAGGGTTTAGAAGTGTTTAATATTTTAATAGAATTCTTTAGAAGTAAATATGGAAATGCTCTCGGCCTTAACTCCTTTGGTAAATTTGATACTTGTTTTATGATATTGGTTACAACGTTTTGTTTAAGGTTGTGTTTAGTTTTAAGGGTAATAGTTTATTAGTTTTTATATTTGGAATAATTCATTTGCAGGCAATATGAAATCTGTCAACATGCTGATTTGTTTAAGGGTTTGAATTTGTGAATTAAGAGATTCGATATATGGTCTGGTTATTTATAAATATATTTGTAATGGGTTTATTTAATATTTATCTTAATGTTGGTGCAAAGTTTATATAATGTTTAGTTTTAGAAATAAATGAGTTTGTTTATCATTAGGGTTATTTTATCTAGATTTGTTAAATCTCTATTTAAATTTAATAAAATGTTTGTGCAAAGATCTTGTATTAAGTCTATCAAGCAACCAGGGTTTCAAATCTAATTTAAACTGTTAACACTAATATTTTATAAAACTTCTTAAATACAATGCTAAGAGAATTTCAACTTAAAATCCTATCTAAGAATTAAAGGTTGAGGTTTAATATTAAACAAATAGAATAGCATGCAACATTAAAATTAACACTATATATTATGTAAAATATTCCACACCGAGTTTCAGAATTTAAAAAAATGAAATATAGTTGAAGTATGTATTCAAATATGCAGATCTTCAATATAGAGCATAAAATTTGTGAGTAAGAAAATATGTAAACATGTTTTAATAAAAACTGGAGAAGGTAAAAACCTCATACCTACAACTTTTCAGATTTTAATGGATAAACACCCTACACACTTAAACACACATAATCAATAAAAAATTAGATAACTCTGACCTCATATATGTTAACCAGATAACTTGGGAACTACCATGTTCCTCCCAACAATGACCCGGAACCATTCCTAGTTTTAATATGGATCCCCCCAAGCTGGTTCCAACATGCAAGTAGCCTAGAGATCCTAAAGGTAAGGATTCCTTATGTGGAATATTATATTATGTATAAGATTGCTTTTCTTTTGGAAATTCTCTCCAAAGTTTTTAGGAATAATGATCAAATCCCTCAACTATCCTTTGGCGTGGGTCTTTATATACAATCTTTAGGAAAAGGGCAGTTAAACTTCATTTAGATCAAGAATCCATTATTTTCTTGAAAATAAATTTTAATTGATTTATGTGTTTAATAATTATTTTGTTTTAACTTAGTAACTCTTTTACTAGTTCCTAATTTGACTCTTTAGAATTAAATACTTTATTTAATCATTTTTGTAAATAATAAATGCGTAAACTCCTTTTTTATTATTTTTAGTTATCTTTATTTTCTTATATATACTACATATAATTTATTATTTTATTCATAATATATATAAACTATATATATTATTGTTAATATTTATTTGGGCATCATATAACATGATCTCATTTACATGGTGCTTTCATTAGCTTATAATAATTTAATTTTATCAAGGGATTTAAGTAGGGTTGATAAACTAAGTTAGGTAGCTCTAAACCTCCTTGCATGTTGGATTGCCTTGTGTATAGTGGTAGTTATTCAAGACTTGATGAGAAGTAGAAATTCAAATTTTCATTTAATCAACTTAAAAATAAGTAAGATAAGGTCGGTGATTTTCAGAGTCATTTTTACTCAACACAATTGATTTTCACTAACTCCTAGTGCTATTGTAATTTCCCTAAAATTCATAAAATAAAAATTTGTAGGTGAATAAAATACTACAATTCAAGTACATTGGTTAAAAATTCTGCAAAATAAAACTTGGTTGTGTACTGAACCTAAGTGGTGTAAGTTGATTTCCCTCTTATGTGTTTTCCTATCTTATGATGATGTGTTTATGTGAAATTGTTCTCTTACTTGGACTTCTCTGTATGGTTATTCTGCCTCTCTACTAGTTTCGTACATTTGTCGAAGCTTGTATTATGTTATAATTTAGTTTTATTTTATATGTCTTTAAATCCATTTATGGTTTTATTTGTATGAGGTTGACTTGCCTTCATATGTCAACGGGTGGAGTGGCAGGGTTTTATCCCTTGAGGGAACAATCAGAAAGGTAAGGATTCCTATTGCTAAGGGGATTACTTTGTTTGTCATGAACTAATGTAGGCTCCTACTATTGTGCAGTTTATTTCATCGATGAACTCTATCTATGACCATTGAAAATAAAAACATCCTATAACCCTACATATACACTACATTATTCTTGTTCAAAGATGGGTGAAAAGAGGAATAAAGTCTTAGGCCTACTACTATACCTAAGTCCTATGTTCAAAAGGTTCCTAAGAGATTAATTATATGCATGTTTATAAACTTTATGGTATACATTTTAATGCTAAGGTTTAAAAAATTAACAACCTTGTAATACATACTTTAGAAACTATATGGTAAAAGGGTTTATGTTTTATGGCATATTTCATATTGCATAGCAAGTTTGCAATAGCGTGACATTTGAGGTTTTTATTGTTTAACGTTGGTGGGTGGTGAACTATGGATTAACAACATGAATGCAACTATAGAGTTGTGGGTTTTGATTTGATGAATAGTGATGGACAGGGTGGTGACTTAAATGCTTCTTTGGAAGAGCTGGAAGAATGCGTCACTTGCTTGTTAGGGTTGAAAATTAATTCATTTGTTCTTTCGTTGGTTTTGGTTTGGGTAGATTCCTTCTTCCGAGAGCCATGTTGGCCAACTCAACAGCCTTCCCGCTCTCTTGTAAGGTAAGCAAGGTCGTTTTGTCTACACAATGTGATGCTTTTGGTTTAAGTACGGTTTTTCTTACATACTCTTGATAGCGTTTGTGAGGGTTTGTGAAGGTGACAGAGCGTGGCCCTTTTGTGGTTTGATGGTGGTGCCATAGATTTCTTTCGCAACCATTATTCGGGCAATCCCTAAAATTTGTAAGGCACTTACCACTGTTTGTTTGTTTTGACATAGATTCAAACTCTAGGTTGGGAAATCTATCACTGTCAAGTTTTGTTGGTTGGGGTTTGATATTTTTTATGCATCCAATGCATGCGACTGTGTAGTATTATCCATGGCACTGCCATATGTAATGTTTGGGAAATAATATCTTGACTGTTTGATTCTTGGCTTGTGTCTCTCTATCATTTTGCAACGATTTCTAATGAGTTTGTTTAACTTTAATGGAAGCTTTGTTTTTAAATTAATGGTTTGTTTCATTTTGTTACATTGCCATTTCTTGCAATGGTACTGTGGATAGCTTGATTGTGTATTTTATGCAATGTATTCTTATATTGGTAAAATCATAGATGTATGAGTTTATTTAATGTTGTGGTTGGGTCTTACCTTACAACCCTGAGCATTGACGCTTGGCTCGGCCCTTGGCTTGGATACGCAGCCTGTATTTATGAGTTTATGCTTTTATAACATGAATGTGTAATGGATATGAAGAGCGTAGCTCTGTTTTGTTTAAACTTTTGGTTTATATTGAAGACCTTTCGAGCAACCTAAGAGGAGAAACCCTTACTGTATATTTCACAGCGTTTTTGTTTTGTTTTATTAATGGTGCCTAAAAGATTCGATCCTAGGTTGTTTGATGAATGAGATTTGTGGTTTGTTAATTGTGGTTTGAGCATCTCATAGGATTCAATCCTGGATGTATTTTGATTCAAATGAATAGAGGTGTAAGAATTGGTTTCGTTAATATGAGTTTATGGTTTCGTAGATGAGTTTCCACTTAACGTGTTGCACAGGGAATGACTCTATTTTGATCATTTTGTTTATGTATTATTTATTTTAATTCCCTATTTATTGTTTTGTTTTATGATATGGATACATGTATCGACCTACAACCAAACTGTCATGGGTTTCTATGGTTGGGATGGGTTAAAAGATTTGCAATGATTTATGTGAAATCCTGTAGCTAGTCCTGGATAGGATTCAGTGGTTGGGATGGGTTAATAATACTTAGCTGTGGTATGTTTTCTTAGCATGGATTTTAGTGTTTAATTGGATGTTTATTTGGTGATACAATATGATGTTTATGTTTTGATTATAATGTGGAAATAGAAGAATGCTCGCTGGAAATATGAAATCTTCCATCATTTTGATTTTTATGTCAAGAGTTTGATTTTAATGGTTTTAAGAGATTCAAGCTATGGCTAGTTTGTTTCTTTTAGTTTTTTGTTTATTAATTATTTAAAAAAAAATGGCCCTAGTTTTAATCTTAAGGGCTTAGAGATTGGATCTCTTGTATGTATATTTATAATTTTATACATGATTTGTTTCAATTAATTCTTTGATTTACACTTAAAGTTTGTACATAATTTAAATAACTAGTTTTATTTGACTAACTAGAGTTTTAAAATCTAAGATATGCATGTTTGACAAATTAAAACAATACTAGAAGAATATAAACTATACTTTCCTAGCTAGGTAATAATGGTTGAGTTTAATGTTTAAGAAAATAAATCAATTTGTAGCATACCATCTACTCCTAGGTTTTACATACAAATAGTTCACGATTTAAGGCTCTCTTAACAAAAGGAAAACCTGGATGAGAAAACCATACAATATACATATTTTCATTCAAGGTTATAAACCCTACTTTAATAAAAAATGCAATAAATGTCAAGAAGGTAATAACCTCATACGTGCAAGTTGTAGTTATTTAATAGCTAGAACCATGCACACTCAAGAAGACATAATTTATAAGAACATAGACAATTATGACCTCAGATCTATTAACTGAATAACTTGGGAACTACCACGTTCAACCCAACCATGACCCAGAATAGTTCTTGGTTTCAGTCTGGATCTGCTCGAGCTAGTTCCAACATGCAAGTAGTCTAGAGCACCTAAAGGTAAGGCTTCACCTATCTGGAATACCAGGTTCTATACCAAATTGCTTTCCTTTTTGGAAAAAATGCTCTCCAAAAATTCTAAGGAGAATAATGATCAGATAGAATAGAATAAGATCCCCAAGCCTTTCTTTGGCTTGGGTATTTATAAACAATCTTTAGGAAAAAGGACATTTAAATTTCAAATAGATCGAGAATCGTTTATTTTCTTGAAATAATCTTTTACTTGAGTTATGTGAAATTAATATTTATTTAACTTAACTTAGGAATTCTTTGACTAGTTCCTATTTTGACTTTTTTAGGTATTATATATTTAATTAATTATTTTAGTAAATAATAATACATAGATCCTTTAGTTATTTTCTATAGTTACTATCATTAGTACATATGCTTACTCTTTCATTCATAACATATATAAACTATATATATACATATATCATTGTTTAACATTTTTACTTTGGGTATCATATAGCATGATCCCAAATCACATGGTACTTTCTTTAGCTTATAATAATTTATTTTATTAAGGCCTTCATGTAGGGTTTGTTAACTAAGTTAGGCATCTCTAAACGTCCTTACATGTTGTATTGCCTCATATATCATTGTAGTTCTTCAGTGCTAGATGAGAAATTAAAATTTGAAATTTCATTTGATCAACTTAAAAATAAGTAAGATGAGGTCGATGTTTTATCAGATTTGTTTTCACTAAAAATAATTAATTATCAGTAACTCCTAGCATTACTCAGAGCCCACACTCAATGCTAAAAGACAAGGAGTTACACTTTAGTGCAATGCTAAAGCCTCTCACTCAACACTAATTCTAGGATGTACTTGTATAATACAACTAGTGATACAATGGCCATGGATCTGAATTTTGAGAGATTAAGCTCAACATCAATTTGGAATGCTCTGGGGCTTATTCCCAACACTTCCAATTCTTATCTTTTCATATTCCTCAGAGTTTTTTTCTCAACAAAAACGTTTCATAACTCATGTGCTCCACAGCTGACGCCCAACACAAACATCAAATACAGATGTTATTCAGAGCCATCTCTCAACACAAACACCAAATACTCATGTTCTTCAGAGCTATTTCTCAACACAATCATCAAATCACTCATGTTTTTTAGAGATTTCCCTCAACATAGACATCAAATCACTCATGTGCTTCAGAGGTCGCACTCAACAGAAACATCAAATCAGTCATGTGCTCTAGATCTCACACTCAACACAAACATAAAATCACTCATTCTCTCCATAGCTCGCAGTCAACATAAACATCAAGTCACGCATTGGCTTCACGGTCCATGCCCAACACATGTAATTGCATACATGCTAAATAAAACATATGCATTGGATTACGACCAATATATCAAACAAATCGTCATACTCATGTGCAGTGGGGTATTATTCTCAATATAAAAAATATAAACATCAAAAAAACATCACATGCAAAGGGAATTATGCCCATAAGTGTTAGATCAAAATTCTGGATATTAGATCCCTCCCTACTTAGAACAACATTGTCCTTGGTGTTCTAGGGACTAGGAATGAAATCATGAAATAAGGTGGGGTACACCTGTATCAGGGTGGCTTCATTCTCCCAAGTAGCTTCATCGGCTTCAAAGAGGTTCCATTGCACTTTCAACTAGACTATGGTGTGCCTCCTAAGCTACACTTCTCTCTTGTCCAGTATATGAAGGGGTTCGGGTAGAAACTCCCCTTTACGTTCGACATGTAACAAGGACCAATCAATAACATGTTTAGTATCATATACATATTTCTTCAATAAGTATGTGTGGAAAACATTATGAACCTTTATATGAGAAGCTAAATATAATTCATACGCCACTGGCCCTCTCTTGGCCAGTACATCAAAGGGTCTGCAAAATCTTGGTGCCAACGTTTTGCACCTTCTCAAGCTCAATGAGCTTCTCTTTTCTTTTACTTTTAAGTAAACATGTTCAATGATATGATAATATTTATCTTTCCTTTTCTTATCCAAGTAACTCTTCTGTCAGTCTTGCGCTTCTTTAAGGTTTTGTTGGACCTTGGTGACCAATTGTTCCAATTCCTTTCATAAATCGGGCCCTAACATGAGTCGCTCCACTGGGATATCCCAAGTAACTTGTGTTCTACTCTTCCGACCATAGAGTACCTCGAAAGGAATAGTCTTGGAAGAAGTTTGGTATCTATTTCTATATGCAAATTCTATGAGATGCAGATAATCCTCCCACTTGGTGGGGTTTTTCATAACATACATCCTAAGCATGTCTTCTAAAATCTGGTTTACCCTTTCTGTCTTCTCGTCTATCTGTGGGTGGTAAGAAATACTAAATTTTAATAGCATATTTAATCTGGAGAATAAGGATATCCAAAAATTTTGGGTAAACTTCATGTATTGATCCGAGATGATTTCCTTGGGTATCCCATGCAATCTAAATATCTCCTTTAAGAAGATGTCGACACTGTGAAGTACCTTGTAGGTTGACTTTACTAGGATGAAGTGTGCCTCTTTCGATAACTTGTCAACCACTACAAAGATATAATCATTTTTCCTATTTCTCTTTCAGGGATAATTTTAGGGGCGAATTTTAGCCCAGTGGGCTATTTTTCCATGTTTTTCTCCCAAAAAAGATTCGTCATTTTGCATTCTCTGAAGCCTTGTTTCACCCAATTTTGATGGGGTAAAAATTTTTCACCCTAAAAATCGCCAAATTATTATATAAATGATATAAAATCCTTGTAAATTAAAATATTTTTTGAAAAATATCGTCAATCATTTTATAGTTGGTGTTTTAAGAATTGGTAATATTCGCCAACATTTATACACTTTTAAATAAGTATGGTTCCTTAAAATCATCCCTGTTCCAGACCCGTATTAAAATCCATATTAATGACCTCCCACTTCAATTCCACAATGGGTAACGGTTACAACAACCCTGAAGGATGTCGGTGCTCAGCTTTGAGTAGCTGACATTCTTGACATTTTGTGATAAACAATGTTATGTTGGATTTTTTCTTAGGCCAGAAAAAGTGTTTCTTTTTTGCAGATATCATCTTTTGATATCCCATATGGCCCGAGTAGGGTTTTTGATTGAATTCCATGAGGATGTTGGGCATGCTGTCCCCTCCTTCCAGAACATACAATATTTCATTGGACCACAATAGTCCGGCCTCGTCTACCTTATACTCTTTTTGGTGTTGAAACAGCCTGTCCTCTTGTACTTTCTTAAGGATTTCAACATAGAAACAGTCAAATTTGTTGGTCGTTCTATTCCTCTTGTGCAAATATGAATTGGTTTGAATTAAATTCACCTCATATAACATATGATCTCATCGACTTAAAGCATCAACAATTTTATTCTCCTTTCCCTTTATATGCATTAACTCGAAATGGTACTCGCTAAGGAAATCCAACCATCTGGTCTTCCTAGCATTTAGATCTAGTTGATGAAATAAATACTTCAAACTCATGCTGTCTATCTTTAGAATAAGTTTCTTCGCCATGAGGTAGTGCCTCCACATATTCACAACGTTGATAATGGATGCTAACTCAAGGTTGTGGGTGGGGTAGTTTTTTTTGTGTTCCTTTAACTCCTGTTATTTGTAACATATCATGCAATCATTCTACAAGAGGAATCCTCTAATTACCTCCTTTCTCACATCCATGAAAAAAAAAATTCCCATCGGGATACGCAATTCATAGTATCGATGTAGTTGTCAAAAGATGTTTAAGCTTCTGAAAAGTTTCCTTGCACTTAGTTGTCCATAAGAACGTTTTTCCATCTTTTGCAAACTAGTCATGGGACAATAAATCCTATAACATTTCTTGATAAACTTTCAGTAGTAACCATCTAATCCCAAAAAAAGATCTAATGTTTGTGACATTGGTAGGGGTAGGCCAATCCTCTATGGCTTTAATATTTTTTCGGTCAATGACTATCTCCTTCTTAGAGATAATGAGACCTTGGTACTGTATCTGTGGTTTGTAAAAATCACATTTACTAAACTTAGGATAAATCTGGTGTTCCCTTAACACCTATAGTACTATGCAGATATACTCCTCGTGTTTTGCTTTACTCTTGGATTAAACCAGGATGTCGTCTATAAATACCATTACAAATTTATCCAGGTATTTACCGAAGATATTTTTCATCATACACATAAAATTCATGGGTGCATTGGTCAACCCAAATGTCGTAGTGGTCATATCGCGTACAAGAGGTAATTTTATGAATATGTTCATCGTATATTTGTACATGATGGTATCTGGACCGCAGGTTGATATTTGAGAAGATATTGGATCCTCCTACTTGATTGAAGAATTCATCGATCCTAGGGAGTCGGTAACAGTTCTTGATGGTCATAGTGTTAAGTTGGCAGTAATCAATACACATTCTCATCTTACTATCCTTCTTCTTTACAAAAATTATAGGTGCTCCACAAGGGGACACACTAGGTTGGATATAACCCTTTTCAATCAACTCCTGCACCTGGAACTTGAGCTCCACCAAATATGGCATGTTCATGCAGTATGGGGCTTTTGAAGTCAAAATTGACCCTGGTGTAAGTTATATGGAAAAATATAAGTCTCATTTCGATGGTAATCTTGTTATTTCCTCAGGAAATACATCCATAAAGTCTACAAGAACCAAAAAATCCTCGATATGTTGCTCTCTCTCAACTTCTAAATCCTGGATGTTTACAACAAACAATTTGTAACCTTTCCTAATGTACTTTTTTACTTGTAAGGAAGATACCTGCCTAATGGAAACCTTTTTAGATATGCCTTGAATCTTTGTCTGATTCCCTTGGCTATATGTGCACAATATTGACTTGTGTAGACAATCCAACATGACATGGTGGTATTCCAATAAGTCCATGGAAATAAGTACATCATACAATCCTAAGGGTAAAATGTTCAAATTTATCCTAGTAGGGAAACCATTCAAGTTTACTTCACGATCTAGAACCATTTCAGAAACCTTTCGTTTTGTACCTATGGCTAATTGTACCAGCGATGGTTTCTCATGTTCAATTTTATTTAGTTCACAAAACTCAACAATTTTAGGTGATACATAGCTTTGAAAAGCACCGGGGTCAATTAAAATTGAAATATAAGTGTTTGAAACATCACCTTCTATTTCGACCATAGTAGCCCGATGGTCTTCCCGTCGGCCATCCAAAGCTGCATAAATCCTCAGTGTGCTAGCTATTTCCTCTACTGTTGGTTCTTCTTGCAGATTGTGCAGGACTTCATTAGTTTTGTTTTGAAAATATCTAGCATAACGGGGCCCTTGGAATTTTCAGCATTTAATTTGCAGTAGGGAAACATTGCCTCCCCCATTTGTTGTTGGTCTGTTCGCATTTGGTGCTAGTACATTTGGATTTATGTCTTTCTTGTTGAAGTTCTTATCGGATGGAAAAATATTGTTTTTTTTCTGTAAGGTGGTGGGTTGAAACCCAGTTTGCGGTTGTCCGAGAAGGTCCTAGACCTGTCTTGAATTCTATTGATTTTTTGCTGCCCTAGTTTTCCATGCCCATAACAAAGCCTAGCTTTATGTAGGGTAGTGTCCATATTTTAGACATGTAAAATTCAATTCTCTCTCAAAAATTGGGTGGAATACATACTAAAAAATGTCATATTTTCACTTTCTCGGCCTTTATGTAAGGTACGTAATACAATAGATACAAAAATATGTTAATGAAACCATCCATGGTCATAGAAACCATCCTTAACTCGTGAAATTATTTCACCTTCCTATCAAAGAATCTTTCAAACATGAATTTCTCCTAAAAAATTATGCAAAAGTTACTCCATCAGATTTATTTTACCACATCCTTTTTGTATGCTTTAGGTCTCTCCGCCATCTAGTTGCTTTTCCATTTAAATTATAGATGGCTAGATGGGCTTTCATATCACTAGAGTAGTTGTGTACTCGAAATTATTTGTTGATACCTAGAAGCCATTGTTGATCTTTCTCCACGTTGTTCATTTATCCTTCATAGGTTGGGGCTGTTATCTTCCTAAACACTCCTTGGAGGTTGTCATCATTCTTTTATTTCTTTCTACAAGGAGAAAGGGAATTATCACTGGAAAGACTGTGATAATCTATTTCAGTAGGTTCCGGTGTGTATTCTTCTTTTCCTTATTCTTTTAGGATATTGTCCCATTTATGATAAAAATATTTCTTGGATTTGTTGGTTGAAGGAGTAGACCTTCCATACAGGATTCATCCCATCATGTTCTGCAGTAAAGATTCATTAATTGCTTTCTTCTCTTTTATTTCATTCATATTATCATCTTTGAAACTATGCAAATTTTCTTGCATACTTTGTATGGTTTACATATATCGTAATTTAATTCAACCACTAGTTCATCTTCCCATGTGAGGTTATTCAATTTTCCTTGTCGACTGTTGTCTTCTTCTGTGTTCATGATATGAACTGTTCTTGAATCCTACAAATTAAATTATTTAATAACAAATAATTTCCTGTTAGTTAACACAATTTCAAATATAATTTATTTCTACAACGAATGTTTGGTAACACCCATTAGGTCTCTTAGTGTTTGAATATGGGTTGTTATACCACTTATAATTTCTATAAAATTCATAAAATAAAATAAAATGTAGGTTAATAAAATACTACAATTCAAGGAAATTGGTTAAAACTTCTATGGAATAAAACTTGGCTGTGTACTGAACCTGAGTATTTTAAGGTGCTTTCACTCCATGTTTTCATGTCTGATGATGATATGTTTATGTGATGTTGTTCCGTTACTTGGACTTGTCTGTATGGTTATTCTGCCTATCTACTAGTTGTGGACATTTGTTGACGCTTGTATTATGTTACGGTTTACTTTTATTTTATATCTCTTTAAATTCGTTTATGGTTTTATTTCTAAGAGGTTTACTTGCCTTCGTATGTCAAGGGGTCGAGTGGCGGGGTTTCAACCCTTGAGGAACCACTCATAAAGGTAAGGATTCCTATTGCTAATGGGTTTACTTAGTTCATCATGAATTAATGCAGGCTCCTACTCTTGTGCAGGTCATTTCGTCGGTGAACTATTTCTATGTCCGTGGCAATTAAGAACATCCTACAACACTACATCTAATCTACACTATTATTGTTCAAAGCTGGGTGAAAAGAGGACTAAATTTCTAGGATTAACTGTACCTAAGTTGTATGTTCATAAGTTTCCTAAGAGATTAATTATATGCATGTTTATAAACTTTATGGTATACATTTTCATGCTAAGGTTTAAAACCTTAACTACCTTGTAATACATACTTTGGAAACTATATGGTAAATGGGTTTATGCTTTATGGAATACTTCATATGCCATAGAAAATTTGTAATAGCATGAAATTTGAGGGTTTTATGGTTTAACATTGGTGGGTGGTGAACTATGGGTTCAAGACGTGAACGAAACTATAGAGTTGTGGGTTTTGATTTGCTGAACAGTGGTGGATAGGGTGGCGAGTTAAATGCTTCTTGGGAAGTGCAGGAAGAATTCCTCAAGCCCTGGTTAGGGTTGAAAATTTATTCATTTGGTATTTCCTTGTTTTTGGTTTGGGTGGCCTCCTGCTTCCGGGATCCATGCTGTAAAACTCAACAATGCTTCCCACTCTCTCGCATGTTAAGCAAGGTTGTTTGGTCTACACAATGTGATCATTTTGGTTTGAATAAGATTTTGCTTGCATACTCCTGATAGTGTTTTTGTGGGTTTGTGAAAGTGACTGATACTAGATATTTCATGGTTTGATGGTGCCACCATAGATTTCCTACACAGCCATAATTCAGGTAAGCCCCTAAATTGGAAAGGCCATTACCACTGTGTGTTTGTTTTGATAGAGATTCGAATGATAGGTATGGAAATGTATTGTTTTGTATTTTCATTTGTTGGGGTTTGATAGTTTGTGTGCATCCAATGGATGCAACTGTGTAGTCTTCTCCATGGCACTGTCGTATGTAATGTTTGGGAAATAAGAGCTTGACAGTCCGATACTGGGCTCGTCTATGTATATCATTTTGCAACAATTTGTAATGTGTTTTTTTAAACTATAATGGAAGATATGTGTTTAACTTAATGGCATTTTTCGTTGCTTACATCGTGATTTCTTGTAATGAAACCATGGATAGATTTACTATGTTTTTTACGCAATGTATTATTATGGTGGTAAAATTGTAGATGTATGAGTTTATTTAATTTTGTGGTTGGGTCTTACCTCACAGTCATTAGCATTGAATATTGGCTCAGCCCTTGGCATCGATACGCATCCTGTATTTATGTGCTTATGTTTTTATAATGTGAATGCGTAATGCAAGTAAACGGCATAGCTCTATTCTATTTAAATTGTTTGTTTATATTGAATTCCTTTCGGGTAGCCTAAGAGGCAAAACCCTTACTGTAGATTTCAAAGCGTTTTTTTTTTTTTTTTTATTAATCAAGCCTACAGGATTCAATCCTGGGCTATTTGATGAATTAGATTTGTGGTTTGTTAGTTGTTGTTTGTGCATCTCACATTATTCGATCCTGGACTCATTTTGATTCAAATGAACATAGGTGTAAGAATTGGTTTTGTTAATGCGAGTTTATGGATTTGTATATGAGTTTCCACTTAGCGCGTTGTGCAGGGAATGACTCTATTTTGATAATTTTTTATGTATTAGTTATTTTAATTCTATGTTTACTATTTTTTTTTATGATATGAATACATGTATCTACCTACACCCAAACCTTCTTTTGTTTCAATGGTTGGGATGGCTTAAAATATTTGGAATGATTTATGTGAAACCTACAGCCAGTCGTGGATATGATTCAATGGATGGGCTGGGTTCATAATACTTAGCAGTGTTATGTTTTCTTAGCATGGATTTTAGTGTTTAATTAAATTTTTATTTGGTGATACAATATGATGTTTATGTTTTGATTATATTGTGGAAACAAAAGCATACTCGGTGGCAATATGAAATCTTCCAGCATTTTGATTTTTATGTTGACAGTTTGATTTTAATGGTTTTAAGAGATTCGAGTTATAGTTAGTTTATTTCTTTTAGTTTTTAGTTTATTAATTATTTAAAATGTTTTTCCCCTAGATTTAATCTTAAGGGCTCATATACTGGATCTCTCGTCTGTATATTTATAATTTTATAAATTATTTGTTTTAATAAATTCTCTCATTTACATTTAAAGTTTCAAGCAGAATTTCAATATCTAGTTTTATTTGAGTAACTAGAGTTTTAAAATCTAAGATATGCATGTTTGACAATTTAAAACAATACTAAAATAATATCAACTATACTTTCCTAGGTAGGTAATAATGGATGAGTTTAATGTTTAAGAAAATAAATCAATTTGTAGCATAACATCTACTCGTAGGGTTTACATACAAATAGTTCAGGCTTAAAGGCTCTGTAAACAAAAGGAAAACCTAGTTGAAGCAACCATACAATATATATATTTTCATTCAAGATTATAAACCCTAATTTAATAAAATATGTAAGAACTGTAGAGAAGGTAAAAACCTCGTACTTGCAACTTGTAGGTATTTAATGGCTAGAACCTTGCACACTCAAGAACACATAATTAATAAGAACATAGACAATTATGACCTCATATTCGTTAACCGAATAACTTGGAAACTACCACGTTCCACCCAACCATGACCCGAAACTGTTCCTGGTTTCAATCTCGATCCCCTCGAGCTCATTCCAACATGCATGTAATCTAGATATCCTAAAGGTAAGGATTCACCTATCTCGAATGTCAGGTTCTGTACCATATTGCTTTTAATTTTGGAAAATTGCTCTCCCAAAATTCTTAGGAGAATAATGATCAGATAGAATAGAATGAGATCCCAAAGACTTTCTTTGGATTTTGTCTTTATCTACAATATTTAGGAAAACTGACAGTTAAATTTTAGTTAGATTAAGAATCATTTATTTTCTTCAAATAATATTTTACTTGATTTATGTGAAATTAATATTTATTTAAATTAACTTATGAGCTATTTGACTAGCTACTATTTTGACACGTTTAGGTATTAAATATTTAGTTAATTATTTTAGTAAATAATAATACATAGATCCTTTAGTTATTATTTATAGTTACTATTTTTAATACATATGCTTACTCTTTCATTCATAACATATATAAACTATAGATATATACATAGAACATTGTTTAAATTTTTTACTTTGGGTATCATATAGCATGATCCCAAATCGCATGGTACTTTCCTTATCTTATACTAATTTCTTTTATTAAGGACTTCAGGTGGAGTTGGTCAACTAATTTAGGTGGCTCTAAACCTCATTGCATGTTTGATTACCTCATATATCGTGGTAGTTCTTCAGTGCTTTATGAAAAATAGAAATTTCAAATTTCATTTAATCAACCTAAAAATAAGTAAGATGAGGTCGATGTTTTATCAGAGTCATTTTCACTCGACATAGTTAATTTTCAATAACTCCTAGTGTTATTCATAGCCTACACTCAATGCTAAAAGACATGTAATTAAACTTTATTGCAATTCTAGAGCCTCTCACTCAACACTAATTCTAGGATGTACTTGTATAATACACCTAGGGTTACAATGGCCAAGGCCCTCCGATGTTCAAGAGATTATTCTCAATATCAATTTGGAATGGTCTAGGGATTATTCCCAACACTTCGAATTCTTATATTTTCATGTGCTTCAAATCATTTTTCTCAAAACAAACATTTCATAAATCATGTGCTCCAGAGCTGACACTCAACACAAACATCAAATACTCATATCATTCAGATATCTCGCTCAACACAATAATCAAATCACTCATGTGCTTCACATTTTGCACTCAACACAAACATAAAATCACTCATGTTCTTCAGAGCTCGTGCTCAACCCAAACATCAAATCACTCATGTGTTCCAGAGGTCGCAATCAACACAAACATCAAATCACTCATGTGCTCCAAATCTTGTGCTCAACACACATATCAAATCACTCATGTGTTGCAAGGTCCATGCCCAACATATGTAATCACATACATGCTAAATAAAACATATGCATTGGATTACACCCAAAACCTCAAACAAATCATCATACTCATTTTTAGTGGGTTCTTATGCCCAATATACAATATATAAACATCAAAGCAACATCACATGCGATGGGACTTATTCCCATAAGTGTTAGGTAAAAATTTGGTATATCATAGCTATTCCAAGCCCAAGCTCAACACTAAAAAATGGTTGTTACACTTAGTGCAATTACAAAGCCTCTCGCTCAACACTAATTCTAGGATGTACTTCTATAATACACCTAGAGATACAATTGCAAAGGATCCATTGTTCTAGATATTATGCTCAACATGAATTTGGAATGATTCAGGTCTTATGCCCAACATTTCCAATTCTTATATTTCATGTGCTCCAAAGATTATGATCAACACAAACATCTCATAACTCATGTGTTTTAGAGGAGGCGCTCAACACAACATATAATCACTCATGTGCTATAGATATTGCATTCAACACACAAATATCATCACTGATTTGAATCATGTACTCAGTCTTCTACACATTTTATAACAATAATCATCTCAGTATATGAATTTTAAGGTAATCACATAATATATCCTGTAACGGGGTTTTCACCCCTGTTACGTGCAAAAGCACCAACCTTATGTCAATGGGATAGTAAGGTAGATATCATGGAAAACAACTAAAACAATAAACAATATCAGTAACAATAAATAAACTAAAAATCTATGGATAAATTAACAAAAGGAAAAAAACATGAAATTTATAGCTTATTTTTATGAAAAATGGGCCATTGTGGTCCTCTCGGAATTGTTCCGCCTCTCCACAAGCTAGGTATCCAGGTAGGTACAAAGTATGTATCAACGTACTAAGTGGGAATGGTAGGGTAAAGCTATGATGAAAAAAATGGGGTGTGAATACTGGAGCATAATGGTTTCTCACCATACTCACAAGATAGAATAATGGAAAGAAGGTGTAAGAAGCTTTTCATAGAGACCTTCACACTATTTTTATAATATGTTTTTAGGTTTTTCTTCCTTTTCTCTCTTTTATGGATTTGGAACCCTATTTAGGGTTTTAATCCCTTTTGGATTTTTATCCCTTTTGGGTTTTTATCCCCTTTTTGGGGTTTTTACCCATTTTGGGGGTTTTTACACCATTCTTGGGTTTTTTGGGATTTTTTGGGAGAGAATTAGGGTAAACCATAGTTGTGAAGGTCAAAAATAAGGGAAATATGGTAGGATTATGACGTATGTATGTGGTTTATACCATGCAAAGTTTGGTGAGAAATGTTTTGCATTAACAGATTGCCCCCTGATGTGTGATGGTAGGAGCTCATCGTATGGCTGATGGACATCATAGGATCATGGGAATAGTGGAGAGGATCAAGATACCTATGGAGAATCGATGCTTCCTCATACGAACCATGGTGCCTTTTGGTTTTTGTATTAATATTCATTACCAGCAATGGATGAGATACATATAAAATGTAACATGTATATGGATGAGGTGGGAATACCAATGCTTGTAACAATGTCAAAAGAAAAAAAAATGGGATCCAGGCTCAAAATATCAGAGTCAATCGATATATATACAACTAATCTTACATAATGGTGGCCTCAACGAGAGCCTGAATACAATGTTGATCTGAAGAACTGATACATAGGAACAATGGAATTCTCATGGTATGCAAGATCTTCACAGCTGATGCTCTGTTGAATCTAGAAGTGTACATAACTAGATGGATTCCATCATGGAGAGTAAGAATATATGTGGTACCATATGCCACATAAATTGCTCTAGATACCTGGAAACACTATATTGGGGCTTCAGAATATTGTGTCCAACGAAACCTGAAAATCATAAGGGACATGAAAGTTTAGTTTGGGTCCCATAGTAGACTCACCAATGTGTTAGAGTCAAGTGACAACCAAGGTATTCTACCAAATAGTTCATGGACCAATACCCTATATGAATATCAATGGTGTGATTATATAGTCGAAGTCGAGCACATGAGACACAACCATGCCAAGAGACACTAATGAATCCTCTCAAGTGGTCTAGGGAACTCATCAATAAGGTGAATGAAACCAGGATACAAGGACATTTGGGTCTATCCTCTAAAATAGATGTGTTGATGTCGATAGAGGGAGACCTACAACTAATCAATGAAATATTGTTTCCTTGACTAGAATCACAACGGGGTTAACCAAATATGTGGGACAATATGGGGATTGACATACTGAATGGGGAAACAGGGGCAGGGGAGTATAGAAAACTCAAACTTCCTTTGTTCAAAGTATGATGGCAGGGATGACCTAGCAGCAAATGAAACTGATTCATGGGAGAGGGATCATCGTTGTAATACCGTGAAGGTAAGTGTAAATGGGAAATACTGAGGGAGGTAACTGGAATATGAATACTCGGGGATCTAAGGAAGACTCATCACATAATACTCTGAACAAAGGTGACCAAATTGTGGAAAATATGTCAAATTGTAATATATGGGGTGACATCGAAAGACACCGTTATGATACGATCTCGTGGATTTTTAGTGAGTCCAAGAAAGGAAATGCTTGGTGGTGTTTTAAATTTTAGAGAGTATGAAAAAAGGAATAAGACTCCAATGGGGTATCCTTTTCATTGATAGTCTCTTGTTTCCGAAAAAGGAAAAAAGTGTACACAGGAGAGCTCTCCCACTCTTTTTGGGGGATAGGAGAATTCTTTACCGTTGGTATTCCAATCAAGCCGAAAAGGTTTAAATCTATACTGAATGAATGGTCATTTAAACACTTTTACGAGCATGAATGAAACCAAGTTTTCTCGACCATCGTTTATTTTTTAGAAGGATGAAAAAGAGCTTAAAGACAACCCGTAATGAGCTCTTTTCGTAAAGTATGGTCCAAATGTCCAAGAAAGTGTAAAATTATACAAAGGGAAACATTCCCAGTGTGAGTGTGCCGAGGTGGTCCTTTTATTATGATAGTTTGCATAGTCCGAAAAAAGGAGATAAATGAGCCTATATAAATACCCTTTCAAATAATTTAACGAGCATGAAAGGAAGAAAGCGTGCTCAAAAATCTTTTCATTCTTTTAGGAGTCACAAAAAAAGCTTAATAGAAACTTCGTAATGGTCAATCAAGCAAGGGGGAAGTGTTCGATATATGGAAATAGGTTAGGTTACGAACATGATTGATGGACATAAATACAGAACACTATGTTGATGTAATTGTAACTTCGGAATGTATTCACTTGTATTTCTTATATATTGTAACCCAATGTTTATTCCAGGATGTACTTTAGTCATTTCATTCCTTGATGTTCCTATCGGGAGGATCTATAATGTAAACAAGTCATGTCAAGTCATTGTGGTTGTAACCCTCCTATTGATCAAGGGTTAAATTCCCCGTAGTTCCGAGGCACTAGGGTTATTAGACTCACCTAGTGAAGTAGGCCCTAGTTGGGTTTAGTGAAGTCGAGAATTCGTATAAATAGAGAGTGACCCTCTCTAATTAATACACACTCACTCATACTAAGTTGTAGCGCATAGCTGAGGAAGAGAAAGACACTGGGGCAAGGAAGAAAGAGGTTACTACTGTCGGGAGATCATCTTACTATTTTGGGGTCTTACTTTGGTGTTGATTCTATCTTTGAGCAAGTTACAGGGTTTTTTCCATTAATGGTTTCCTCGAGGAAAAACAATGTGTTCATTGTCTCTTGTGTTTGATTGATGTTCTTGTTGTTCTCTCAGTTAAAGATCCTAATGTTATGCCAGCTTAATGTTAAAAATATAGCATGGTATTAGAGCTAACCTAAGAAGAACACATTGTGCAGCTGCGGGAGCTAGGGATTCCTACTTTGTGGATCTCTCTCCATGTATTTTTAGCAAAAGAATGTTGGAATAACTCTCCTCCCTAGGGCGCATCTTTCTATCGAAGCAAAATCCAATTTTGAGGTTTTTCAGTTTTGGACCCGACACTACTGCCGAAAATTAGGGCTTTTCACAGAACTGGAATTTTTCAGTGAGCCCAAGCCTAAATTGATCTCCTCCTCAAAATTGAAGTTAGGGATCAAATTCAAAGCATTTGGTTGGACAGAACTTTGAAAAATAAAAACCCTAATATGCTCCTAGACCAGCACTACAGGATTTCAACTCCAAATTCAAATCTGACATCTTGACCTAGTAAGATCAAAATATTTTGTATTTCCATTTGAGGTTCTCATTTAAGATGTATCATCATACAAAGATTGATGGAAAGATTGAGGGATTTGATAACTTTCGAGCCTAGAAGTATAGATCTCACTGGTCCTCAAAGAAAATGAGTTGGATTCCTATATCAGTGAGGAGGTTCCAGTTCCAAAGGGGGATGAGGCAAAGGCCTTACATAAGAAGAAGTTAGTTATGGAAAAGAGGATAATTGATTATTCTATTAAGGATCACCTCATACCATAGGTTTCCTCCCTCAAGACACCTAAAGCCATGTTTGATGCCCTAACCAAACTATTTGAAGGGAAGAACATCAATTGGAAGATGACTCTAAGGAACCAGTTAAAGAATGTAAAGATCTAGAATGCTGAGACCATCCAGTCTTAATTTACAAGGGTCTCTTAGATCAAGGAACAACTGGAAGTAGTAGATGAATATATGGAAAATACAGATATTATAATGACCACCTTGAAGGGTCTCCCTAGATCATGGGACTCCTACATTCAAGGAATATGTGCCAGAAAGAAGTTAGTCAAGTTCAACAGAATATGGGAAGAATAATCTCAAGAAGAAGCTTGGATAGAAGCTTGAGAAGAAAAGATGGGAAGTGAAGATCAAGCTCTCACAGTTCACTCCAAGAAAATCAGAAGAAACTCTCATCACTCCAGAGGTAAGACCTTTCACCAGAAAGATAACTTTAGAAAGGACTTATCAAAATTAAGATGATGTACATGTGATGAAAGAGGACACTTTGTAAAAGACTGTCCTAGAAACAAGGTTAACTCTCATAAGAAGAATGGAAATAAGAGAAGACATCATGCTCATGCTACAAAGGATGATGAACCTTCTAAGAAGAGAACTAGATATGAAAGTGAAGATTCTTCCGGTGATGAAGAATATGTTTTGATTTCCTCTCACATGGGAAACATTATTCATGGAAGCAATGATTGGCTTATTGATAGTGGGGCTTCCAAGCATATGATAGGATTCAAGGAATCCTTTGTGAAACTTTCAGAACATGAATAACCTCACAAGGTGAAGCTAGGAGATGACTACCAGTATCCAATAAAAGGTAGTGGGGAATCCTCCTACAAGCTAGACTCTGGAAAATCAATGATAATGAAAGAAGTATTATTTGTACCAGGACTAAAGAAGAACCTTCTATCCATATCTACATTAGATGCAAAAGGAATTAGGGTTGCATTTATAGATGGTCAAGTCATCATGTGGCCAAAAGGAAAGACTATCGATGATATAGTAGCGATTAGAGAACAAGAAGGAGGTTTGTACAAATTGAACGGCCATATAGAACAAGCACTGGTCCATGACATAGTAGAGCCAAATGAACTTTGGCATAGAAGACTTTCATATGTGCATTACAGAGCACTACCACTTACAAGATAAGTTGTTGAAGGTCTTCAAGAAATTCAAGCAAAACATGATGGGGTCTGCAAAGGATGTGCGAAAGGAAAGAACAAAAAGAAGACATTTCCAAGTAGCGAGAGCAAAGAAAAAGGAATATTGGAAATCATCCACTATGATGTATGCGGACCAATGTCATCAAGCTCACTAAGCAGGTATGTATATTATGTTTCTTTTATTGATGACTTTTCTAGGAAGACATGGATTTACTTCATGAAGAACAAAGATGAAGTTTTCAGCAAGTTCAAAGAATTCAAAGCCTTGATCGAGAATCACATAGAAAAGAAGATAAAGACCTTTTGATCAGATAATGGCAGATAATTTACATCAAATGAATTCAAAGAGTTATGCAAAGACTCAGGGATTAAGAGGGAGTTGTCCACCCCATATAATTCACAATGGAATGGAATTGTAGAAAAGGAAGAATAGAACCATCATGGAAGCTGCAAGAGCAATGCTTCATGATCAAGATATTCCAATGCATCTATGGGCAGAATATGCCAGAACAACGACGTATGTACAGAACCGTACTCCACATAGAGTACTTGAGAATAAGACTCCTGAAGAATTCTTCTCCAGCAAGAAACCAGAAGTTAGCCATCTCAGAATATTCGGCTATCCTTTGCACATACACATTCCAAAAGAGAAGAGGACAAAATTGGATCCTTCAGGAAAGAAGGGTATATTTGTGGGATACTCCAAAAGCTCGAAGGCTTACAGAATATACTTCCCAGGATTCAAGAATATTGACATCAATAGGGATGTGACATTTGATGAAGACACAACTTACAACAAATCTAGAAAGAAACCTACTGAAGAATCTGAAGAAGCAGAAGCACCCAGAATTCATGATACAAGAAGTTCAAGAAGAATATCGAGAATTTGAAGAACCACAAGAACCTATAGATCCACCTCAGGAGAAGAATCCTCACAAGAGGAAACCTACTTGGTTACGAGAAGTTATCCAAAATGCAGAAAGATATGGGGCTCCAATAGAGAATCACAAAGAAAGAAAGAGGACCATATACTGCTCTGGGTATGTAGCATTACTATGTGATTTCATAGATAAAGAACCTTCCAATTATGATGAAGTGATAGAACAAAAAGAATGGAAGGATGCTATGATCGAAGAGTATCAATCGATCATGAAGAATGATGTTTGGGATGTTGTCCCAAAACCAGAAGGGAATTCAATTGTAACTTCTAAATGGATCTACAAAATCAAGCATGCTGCATATGGTAGCATAGACAAATATAAGGCAAGATTCATGGCTCATGGTTTCCCACAGAAAGAAGGAATGGGCTATGAAGAAACCTTTGCACATGTAGCTAGATACACTTCCATCAAATCAGTACTTGCTCTGGCTGCAGTGATGAAATGGAAGATACACCAAATGGATGTCAAGACTGCTTTCTTGAATGGTGTAGTGGAAGAGGAAGTGTATGTAGAACAACCACTTGGTTTTGAGACACATGACAGTGAGTCTCATGTGTACAGATTGAAGAAAGCCATGTACGGTTTGAAGTAGGAACCCAGGACTTGGTACAGCAGAATTGATAGCTTTCTATCAAGTTTGGGCTTTACTAAGAGTAAAGTAGATTCCAACCTTTAGTACAAGGTTGAATATGGAAACCCGGTGATGCTCCTACTCTATGTAGATGATCTATTTGTAACAGGTATGGATGGGTTGATTGCTAATATGAAGAGGAAGCTTGCTGCCGAGTTCGAAATGAAGGACTTGGGTATGATGCATTATTTTCTAGGCATGGAGGCGTGGAAAAATGTAGATGGAATTTCCCTAGGACAAGGGAAATATATAGTAGAGATCCTGAAGAGGTTCAGGATGATGGAATGCAAGGCTATGGCCACACCTATGGCATCAAACCTGAAGTTATTGAGTGATGCTTCATCAAAGAGGGTCCATGCTATGATGTATCACTAGCTGATTGGGCCCTTGCTGTACCTAACGAACACGAGACCAGGTATTTGCTTTGCTGTGAACACCTTGAGCTAGTTCTTGACAGATCCGAGACATGTTCACTTGATTGATGTGAAGCATATTCTAAGGTACCTGAGGGGTACAATTGATTATGGGCTCAAGTATGATGTGAATCAGAAGATTAACCTAGAGGGTTATGTTGATTCAGATTGGGCAGGAAGTGCCATCAATAGGAAGAGAACTTCAGGGTGTTGCTTCAATATGGGATCAGGTGTGATCTCTTGGTTTAGCAGGAAGCAATCCTGTTGTAGCTAGGGTTTTCACCCTAGCTTGTGCTGATGAGCACCTACTAAGGAATCTGGAATCCTTAGTAGCAGTTCAATAATGTAAAAAAAAATAAACTGAAACAAAGTCTAAGCTAAAGCAGTAAAAAGTAAATAACATGAAGTAAAAACAGTAAAGAAATGTATAATAGTGATTTTTATTGATATTACCTCCAATGAGGAGGTTGGTGGAGTCCGTTGCGCTGGTCCGATGTCGGTGGCTTCGAGCTCCAAGCTGCTTCTTCTCCTTTTCCGGTGGTGGAAATGGGCCAAAAGAGTTCTCAATGGTGAAAGTAGCTTGATGGTAAGCTAGGGTTTCGAGAATAATTTCGGCAGAGGCAGGATGCTTATGACTGTGGATATGAAATGAGGGGTCTCCACCACTTATTTATAGTTTTTTAGTGGTGGAATGCTAGCCCATGGTTTTGGAAACCATATGGTTTAGGGCAGCTTGTTTAGGGTTTTTTCCTCCTTTTCCTCATTATTTTATATTTTTTCTTCCCTTTTGGGGATTTTTGCTATTTTTAGAGGAATTTTGGATATTTTTGGAGGAAAAAGGGGTTTTTTGGCCTTTTGGAGGCATTTTAGGCCTTTTGGAGGCTTTGTAGATGGTTTTATGGCCTTTTGGAGGCATTTTAGGCCTTTTGGAGGCTTTTTAGTGGGATTTTCAGGGAAATATGGTAGGCAAATGGACAAATGAGCCATGTAGTGAGGTAGATGAGGTAGTTAACCATTTTTGGGTGTTAACACCTGTGTGGCACTGAGTACAGCTGAAGCAGAGTATGTCACAACTTGTTCAGCTAGTTGTGAGGAAGTATGGATTAGGAAACTACTGTCTGATTTATTTGATCTCCATTTGGATGCTACTTGTATATATTATGACAACTAGAGTTGTGTGAAGTTGTCAGATAACCTGGTGTTCCATGACAAGTCAAAGCATATCGAGATCAAGTATCACGATATCAGGGATATGGTGCAGAGGGGAGCAATGAAGCTCCAGTATGTTGTAACAAACAAATAGATAGATGATGTGTTGATGAAGCCATTGGCCAGAGTGAAGTTTGAGTACTTCAGGGAGAAGCTTGGTGTTCTCGAGATCGAGGTCCCTTCCAAGGGGAAGTGATGAGTCTGTGAGCCATTCTGACATGGTGAGAGGATTGGTTCCTTCCATGGTCAGACATAAGGGCTGAGCCATTCTGTCATGGTGAGAGGATTGGTTCCTTCCATGTCAGATATGAGTGCTAAGCCATTCTAATATGATTGTAGGATTGGTTCCTACATGATCAGATATAAGGGCTATTTCCATTCTTGGATTGGAGGTGCCTGGTCAGTTACCAGGAATACTTCGTCTAGGACTAAAGACCATTCTGATATGACTGTAGGATGTGTTTCTACATGATTAGGTGAGTGAATGGCCATTCTGATGTGATTGAGGGATGTGTTCCCACTTGATCAGAATTAAGGGTTGTTGCCATTCTCTTGGAGAATGGAGGCACCTGGTCAGTTACCAGGAACCCTCAACCTGGGGTTGAGATCCTTTCCATCATGGTTGCATGATGTGTTCCCACATGGATGGATGTAAGTGTAGATCCCTTCCATCATGGTTGCAGGATGTGTTCCCGCGTGGGTGGATGTAAGTGCAGATCCCTTCGATTATGGTTGCAGGACGTGTTCCCACATGGGTGGATCTAAGTTCGGAGCCCTTCCATCATGGTTGCAGGATGTGTTCCTATATGGGTGGATGTAAGTGTAGAGCCCTTCCATCATGGTTGCAGGATGTGTTCCTGAATGGGTGGAAGTAAGTGCAGATCTCTTCCATCATGGTTGCACGATGTGTTCCTGCATGACTAAATGTGAGTGCTGGGCCTTTATGATGTGATTATAGGATTGGTAATTCCTACATGATTAGATGTGAGTGATGGGTGTGCCTTTCTAACATGGTGTTGGATGTGTTCCTCTCATGGTAAGATGTAAGTGCTGGGTGAGCCATTCTGACTTGGTGTCAGATATAAGTGTTGAAGAAGACCTACATGGAGGCTAGGCCTATAATCAGCATGACAAAAGGGTTGGCTCTGTAGAACTTCCTGTGACAAGAAGAATCATGAGATAACACCCGTGATGATCCAGTGATGATGATCCAGATCCAGTGATGATCCAGATCCAGTGATGATGATCCAGATCAAGTGATGATCCAGATCCAGTGATGATGCCCAGTGATGATCCAGATCTAGTGATGATCTAGATCCAGTGATGATGATCCAGATCAAGTGATGATCTAGATCCAGTGATGATGATCCAGATCAAGTGATGATCTAGATATGAAGATGAATATGAATTGAAGATGAAGATGACTTGAAGACAAAGATGACTTGAAGATGAAGATGACTTGAAGACAAAGATGACTTGAAGATGAAGATGACTTGAAGACAAAGATGACTTGAAGATGCAAATGATGAGATGATCCAGAGAAGAAGACCATTGATGAAAATTGTGTTGAGAGAATACCTTCCTAGTTAAGAGGGAGTGTTGATGTAATTGTAAATTTGGAATGTATTCACTTGTATTTCTTATATATTGTAACCCGATGTTTATTTCGCGATGTACTTGAGTCATGTCATGCCCCGATGTTCCTATCAGGAGGATCTCTAATGTAAACAAGTCATGTCAAGTCATTGTGGGTAACCCTCCTATTGATCAAGGGTTAAAGTACCCACAGTTCTAGGGAACTAGGGTTATTAGACTCACCTAGTGAAGTCGGCCCTAGTTGGGTTTAGTCAAGTCGTGAATTAGTATAAATAGAGAGTGAGCCTCTCTATTTAATACACACTCACTCACACCCAGTTGTAGTGCATAGCTAAGGAAGAGAAAGACACTGGGGCAAGGAAGAAATAGGTTACTATTGTCGAGAGATCATCTTACTATTTTTGGTGTTACTTTGGTGTTGATTCTATCTCTGAAGAAGTTGTGGGGTTTTCTCCATTTATGGTTTCCCCAAGGAAAAAAACTATGTTCATTATCTCTTGTGTTTGATTGTTGTGCTTATTGTTCTCTCAGTTAAGATCCTAATGTTATGCTAGCTTAATGTTAAAAATATAACACACTAATGGGGTCCCCTTGCGTTATGATAGATGGAGGTCAAAGATGGCCAATTTCTGCAGTATGGATGGAATGAGTGGCTCGTGAACATGCCCAAACATATAATGGGGCGTTTGCATGATGGCATGTAAATCGAGGTGAATTCTAGGAAATGGATTGCAAACCACAGTGAGAACATGAGATAAGGGTCTTGTCAAAGGATAGGGGACAAAAAACCAAACCCAATGGTGCAAATGGACTCCAGATAACCCTACGGTGTTCAAAAGAAAAATAGACCTAATGAGGCATGTAAACAAGGGGGGACGACATGCCATGTGTCATTGTTATTGTTCAGTGTTTATTTGGAGTGGAGGACCCCATAAATCTTTTGTTTATTTCTTTCGATTTGACTGGTGGTTTCTAGATTCGTGACTTGCAGGAAAGAGTACTTGTCAAAACCATCATGTTTACTAGTTTACATTTTTTTTGGTCATCTCACTGCCCCTGCCGAGATGGAAGGGTTCGTAGGGTTGGGTTGCACTTTTTGAGGGAAAATATGTGACCTAGGTCACTCTTATTGGCCAGACAATCATGACCCAATCGCACCTGTCGAAGAGATAGGTGCAACCTGGGTCACATCTTCTTAGCAAAAGAGTGTGACTAAGTCACATATGTTCAGTGAATAAGCACGACTTGGGTCACCGACAATGGATGAATGGAGGAAAATTCATCCATGGATTATTTTTCTTGTGTCATATTGAGCCTAACAAGGATTGTTTTGATGTGTAGGATTTGACATCTAGTGTGGCGAGAGTGGTATATTGGTACCTTGCGGGGGCAAGCATTGAGAGATGCGGTAGTGGTGGACAAGCTTTCCCGAAGTGGGTTGTTAAAGTACTTTTAGGTTCCACTTATGTGGAGTGCGAGAATGTTATTGAAGACACTGGTTAGTTTATGGGACATGGATGTAAATTGATTTATCATCCAAGGGGAACATATAGAGATCATGCTCCTTGATGTGTACTTACTGACTGGGATCCTGATGTTAGGTGTGATCAGAAATACGACATTGAAGCTCACACATGAAGTGTCCTTGGATGATCTATGTGAGAGGTACTACTATGCTTGTGCTACTATGCATGGGTCATACATTTTTATGTATGACATTGAGAATCTCTTGACTTGAGTTGTCGAAATGATAGTGTTACGGATATTGGGGTCATCTAGACAACACAATATCTCAGGGGGGGGGCTCCAGATTATGGAGCGCATGATGGGGGGCACATACTATGGGTGGTTCCAGATGTATTTGACCATGGTTCAAAATACATTGAACCATGCTAGGACTGCATGAGGGGATTTCTATTTCCTCTTCCTTTTTTTCTCTTTCTTTTTTCGAGCGATTGTCACCCTTCGACCACATTTCACGGTGTGGGATGATGGGCGTCAGGAGCCTTGGATGCGGAGCTAGAGGGAGATGTTGATTTGGGAGGGAGGTAGCTTAGTGGGTCAATTATTTACTCGAGATTTGTTATCATAGTGGAGGAAGATACCAGTCATCATCGAGGACTACCCGTACTTAGTGTTGGACTATAGTGGAGATCCGAAGATGCCTCGACCTCCAGGACAGGCCAGGGGACATGATGGTACATATACATGATGTTTTGTATGGTTATATTCATATATAGTTCACTAGCTTAGTGGTATCTAGTTTATGTGTATGAAATATATTGATGACATATTGTGTGTATGTGCATATGTTAGACCATCCCCTTTCGTAGGTTATGAGAGATGAAGGGGCAAGGTGGAGGGGATAAATCCACCCACTCAAGGGAGCCAGAGTACCTTGAACTCTCTTTGTCGTAATGGAGAGAGTCTGCTATATGGAGTTACTAATGATGTCTAGCAACACTTAGATGATGACCTGATTGCTTCATATTACGGCACGTCGCCCAAGTGGATCCCCTTGATGAAGAGGATCGCTGCCGTGGACGAGTACATTCGAGCGGCGACCTAGGGAGAAGCTCTCATGTAGGATGAGGAGGACTCCAGTGATGAGGAGGACACAGAGGAGGATAGAGAGTTGGAGTACTAGGAGGAGCAATCTTATTTTGATTAGCAGTTGGTGGTGTTTCCCCTAGTGCAGTGGTGTACTAGGATTTTTTGTATGATATGTATGCTCAACTGAGAAACATTGTGGAGCTTCTCATTTTGTACCAAACAATATTACAGGATATATATATCTATGCATGTGGATGCACTTTTTATGGTTTTTATATGAGTCTTTTTATGATAAATATTCCTATATGATGTATATGACATATGTGTGCATGATTATATGATGATGGATGATGCAATTTTACTTCATATGTGCGATGATGAATATGCCACTCTATAACATCATTAGCCATTTGGTATGCTACACTATTGACGTTTTTGGGAACATGTATGAATGTGATGGATTCAAAAATTCTAACCAATTGTTTAGTGCACAATAAATTTCTAAAGAGACAAGGATCGCATACCCGGTAGTAGCTATTCAACTGGGAGACAAGAAACTGGGATTCTAACAAGACATCAAGGTGACTAATACCCAATTGGAGGGAAACAACCTGAAGACCAATGAGACCATCGTACTCAACCTAGTTGTTGGTAGAAATTCCAACACACATTCTGTTGATATGGATCAACTCATGTGATGGGGAATAGATAACCCACGCAGGCAAGCCGAGATTAGGAGACCATCTACTTGCTACGTCAGCAAATCTAATGTAGAGATGCAAGGTAGTATCCGTCTAGAGAGGCCAAGGAAACAAACTGTAAAACTCATGTCAAGAACAGTGCAAAACAAAAAGAAAAACAATAATACAAGTGACTCATGGTAGTGATGTCAAGCATAGAATCTCTTGAGGTAGATCTCTTTGTGGGGATTCTTCAAGATTCGTTAGTCAGAGTTAGCAAGAACATATGCCCCCTTGTTGAGGCATCGCTAGATTACATATGGGTCATACCACATGGATTCAAACTTCCATTTTCCCAACATATCATTGGCTTAGTCTAAAACGAGGACTATATCACCTTTGCTCAAGGTGCGAGGGTAGACATGGGAGTTAAAATGTGACTTCAACCGAGTTTTAACTTCTTCAATTACTTGGAGGGCAGCACGATGGTCCTCATTGGTCTGTTCAAGAACAATAAGGCGTTCTTCTAATGGCGAGGTATCAAGGAGTATTTCTACAACAAGTTGAAGTGATGTAATATGGAATTGAATGGGAAGTACCAACTCGACACCATGGACTAAGTGGATTGGGGTAAAATCAGTGGTGATTTTTTTTGATGTCCGGTAGGCCTAGAGGGATGCAAAGAGAATATGGTGCTAGTTTATTTTATGCTTTCTCACCATCCGCTGGAGCATGGTTTTGATGATATTTTTTACATCCTCAACTTTTCCATTGCCCTTAGGGTAGTATGAGGAAGACTATTGGTGTTCAAACTTCAACATGGTCGAAGGCTCTGTCCAAACTACATCTTCAAATTGACAATAGTCATATGAAACTATTCATTGGGGGACACCGAAATGTTTGATGACGTGGTCAAGAAATAAACACGCCACCGTGTCATCTTTGCAATTGAATGTAGGCATGGACTCGGCCCATTTAGTGAAATAATAGACGGCCATGATGATGTAGTTGTTCCCGCCGGCCGAGGTGGGATTACAAGTCATGATGTCAATCACCCACTTGCAAAAAGGACCAACTGTGACCACGAGATGTAATGGCATAGGGGGGAGTCCTTGACTTTGGAGAAAAGAGTTGAAAATTGTGGCAATGTTTGACTACCTCGATCCAATCGGCAAAAATGGTAGGCCAAAAATAACCGGCACGAAGAATCTCTTAGGAAGTAGCCAAACCAGACAGGTGGCCACTGTAAGCTCTAATGTGATAGTCGTTAAGGAATTTTTTAGCCTCATGATGGGTGAGGAAATGACATAATATGGTATCAATTCCTCGATGGTATAGGACATCCTAGATGAGGATATAGTGAGAATCTTGGTTTTAGATGCATTGTCCATCTTTGTGGTTTAGGTGGGCCCCAAATTTCTAGGTGCATAGATACAGGAGGATTCCCCCATACCATGGGTATTCTATGGAAATGACAAATAAGAATTCATTTTATAGGTCTATTGAGATTAGTAGCAATGCATAAAATGGAGGAAGGTCTATCATGAGGGTAGCTAACGTGAAATATTTGGTGCTCTTGGGGGCGATGAATTCCAAGTCAAACTCTTGAAGAACGACAATCCACTTGGTAGTGTGATCTTGTAGAAGGTGATGGCTCAAGAGGTACCTCATGAGGATGGAATCAACTGCAAATCTAGTGTGGATCAAAAGGATGTAATAGCGTATATTTTGAATAGAAAATATGACGGCGAGGGCCATCTTCTCTTCATACGAATAATGTAAAGGGGGACCTAAAAGCTTCTGACTGATGTAATAGATCACATGCTCTTGACGAGCATCATCTTCTTGGACCAAAACTCCAGCGATGGCATTTTAAGATGGTGATACATAGAGAATGAAATATTTAGTGAATTTGGGTGTAGAAAACAATGGGGCAGAGGCCAAGGCTTGTTTTAATGCATCAAAACACTCTTTTGCATGCTTATCCCAAACAAAGGGAATGTTGGTACAAAGCAATCATAAGAAACCATGAATTTTTCTTGCATAATCTAAGATGGAATGATGAAAGAAGTTGGGCTTTCCTTGGAGACTATGTAGTTGGTGCAAAGTATGTGGCGAGGGAAGATTCAGAATGGCTTGAACCTTGAGGGGGTCGAACACTATCCTTTTGTGAGAGATGATGAACCCAAGAAAACTCCTAGCTGGGACACAAAATAGACACTCGAGAGGGTTCAAGCGGATGTTGTATTTGTGACATCATAGGAATACTTTTCGTAAGTCATCTATATGCTCAGAATGTCTTCGAGAGAGAGTCGTGAATTCATATAGGTAGACCAATATGATGTGGATAAGTCCATGGAAGCAGAAAGTCATGTCCTACTGAAAAGTGGCTCCAGCATTTTTGATTCCGAATGGAATGAATCAATATGCAAACGTGCCCCATGGGCTTGTGAAAGAAGTCGTGTACCAGTCTTCTTTCCGGATTTGAATTTCGTTGTAACCGAAAAAACCTTCCATGAAAGAAAAGACCTCATGGACGACACAAGTGTCAATTATTTGGGAAGTTTTCTTTCGAACATGTAAAAGTCAAGTCACAGAAGTCAGTACAGAAGCGAATGGTACCTTGTTTTTTATTCATTCGAACGGGATTAGAAACCCAATTGGTATACATGATGGGGTATATGAAACTTGTTTTACACAGTTTCTTGATCTCGTCTTTGACTGCATCAGCCCTTGATGGGTGAACGGGTCGTTTTGTTTGGTGAACAGGTGCCACATAAGACCATGTCTCGATATGATGTTCGACAATAGATGGATCCAACCTAGGAATCTTGATATAGGACCAAGAAAAGATATCATAGAATTCCTAAAAAAGGTAGGAAATGACCTCTTCAAGGGAGAGAGATGCTCCAAGTATAATATATTCAATGACATCAGGGTTAGTTGATATGCTAACCTTAATGGTGGGAGAAATGTTGGCCATATTCCTCTCTTCAAATGCTTCAGGTGCCAGAATTGGGTTCTTGAACAAGTCAACCTTACCATGGATAAATTCCTTGGCTTCGACTGAGTATTGATCCAATAATGAAAGAGGTTCCTCGGGGATAAAGAATGAGCAATGGTGCATACCATCCCAAGGCTATTCAAGGGTTGAAAGAGCTTCAATAATCTCTTCATCATTGTTGAAACAATGCAAAGATAAATCGGAGGGATCATCTAGGTCTGAGGAGAAGGGATGGCTAGCAAAGTTATGGTCATACCTGAGGATGAAACTAGTGGTTGGATTTCCTGAATCGTTGTGATTTCAGAATCATGAGACTGCTTCTGAAGGTCATGACAGGCTATTTGAAACTCAAGAAAGTATTGACAATGGTGAGAGTAATGACCATACAAGTCACAAAATGCACAAGGATGGTTGGTGTGCAATCAATTGTTTTTAACCATTAGCTGATTGAGGATGGTGACTACTGGAATCCAATCGAACGTGCAATAGCATATAAGTTGGTGAGAAGTATTGGAAATTATGGAAATTTTTTGTGTTGCATGGCCTTGAACTTCGCACAACACACAAGAAGGAGCCGGATGAGGCTCAACTATTACTTTGGTGGGCTTGCCCCCCACCTTCTTTGGGAGAGAGGGGAAGGTTTGGGAAAGAAAGGCATATTCAATGGGACAGGGGGAGGGCATGAATATATATCAATAGTTTGGACAGGATTCAACACAGCCTGGGGTATCAGAGGTAGGGTAGGTGGTTCAAGGTACGACACAAGAATTCCCAAAGTAAACTTAGGTAAATTAAGAGTATCCATTACAAGATTGCTCATAATACCATATGGTGGAAACACAAAGGGAATTGTGTGGATTAGGAATGAAACCAAATAATTCTTGGGTGATAGTGGTTGGGGTTGTGACTGTTATTTCATTATGGTTGGGATGGTACCGGATGTGAGAGTACACAAATCTGCTGTGTCAGTCAACCTATACGGAGGTGGTAGACAGGAAAGTGTCTGTCATCGGGGTGTTGGAAAAAAAACCTGGGCTAACATCAGATAAGGATAGGATGGACACACTATCAATGGCAGTATCAATGGTAGGAATGACGTTTTTCGATGTGGCCAACCATTTTAGATCACAGTAATTCAACTAGTCGACAGTCACGATATTTCCATCATGAGGAAATATCATAAGTAGAAAGATGGTAGAGGCCACGACTCTCATGGCATACATGTAGCTACATCAAAGAAGGAGGTGATAATCAAGTTGGGTGTTAATAAACTCGATTTCAATCAAAACCATTTTACTATATAATGAAACATGAATGTTCAGAATAATTCTCTAGGCCTTTGTGATGCAGCCATCGTAGGTGAAGAGGGAGGTACTAGAAGTTTGAAGGGACAAGGACCCAATTTTCTACCAAACAAAGGTAGGCATAACATATTTTGATGCCCCTTCATCAATGATGCATTGATGTATGACCAAATTTTGAATTGAGACTCGAATTTGGAAGGTGATGGTGAATGACATCCTGGGTTCTCCTTGATCCATATCCAACATGATCAACCTAGAATCAGAGGGATAAATGAAACCTAATGTAGATAAAAACAATTTCTGCTAAGTTGGGAAATTTTTGAGCACTTCTAGGGTAGACATGGTTGTATGTGATTGGGCCAAGTCATTAACGATGCTATAATTTAGGGTAGCTCAAGCACTTGCATTGTTGGCAATATGTCATATAGGAAATCATGGGACTCTGGTTTCCCCATTAGTGGGGGGAATAGGTAAGTGGAGGGGCATAATAGAAGTGTTAGAGGTAGAGGATCCTGATGGGTCAGTAATTTGTGTGGTGGAGTGATACTAGCTGCGCCAATTCTGGTGGTTGACGTCGGATGACACCATCATGATGTGATGGACTCTGGTATCTGCAAGTTGGGGTGTGGTGTTATCTACGGGAATAGGTGGGGCCAAGGGTGTGGTTGAAACCATTCCTTGGTTTGGGAGGTGTTTTTGTAGCACCAAAAGTAGAGGACCTTGTGGTGCTGGGTTGGGTTGATCGTGGGCCGCCGTAGTGGTATCACGTTGAGCTTTGTTTTTGAGAAGTTATCGGACATAAGCCATGTGAGGGAACAGAGTGTATTACGATCATGGGTGTAATGATCTTAGGTGTTGCATAAAGCACATGGATGATTGGTCTGTAACTAAGGGTTCTTTCTCAATCGATCAAGATGTTGGGGTTTTTGTGACGGCAAGTTAGCATCGTTGTTTGTGGGAGGGTTAGTTTGTTGGACATCCCCTTGGGGCTAATTATTGCATCTATTTCTTCCTAAATTTTTATTTCCATGCCCTTGTTCGTTATTGGGGGAGGATTAGTTGGGAACATTTTGTTGAGAAAAAACCTATCCCATGAAAACTGAAGGAGATGGGGCTAAAGCCAGAGCAGATTGCACGGGTGGTGCATAATAAGTTGGAGCAGTAGGAGGGACTGCAAATCCTGCCATTTGGAAAGATTATGATGCTTCTGATCAAGTCGATCCATGGACATGATGAGTTGGCACAGGAGGTGCGTAGGAGTGGTTGGCTCCAGACTGAGCCATCATTCGTGAGTAATTGAGTATATAGTTGGGTTGGGAAACACTATGATCATTACCTGGGTGCAGTCACATCATAGGAGTTTTTGCATAGTACTGAGGGTGCTATGTGATCGAGCAAATGAATCCATCCGTAGCGTGTGATTCCACTAATGTATCACGCTGAGAGGGGTTGACACGGGGAGCATCAGGTATGATGGTATATAAATACCCAAACTGGGAATAGATTTAGTCGAACTGTTGATCCTTTAAGATTGCCTCTTGCTTGAATTGGGGTCGCTCAGAGCCGACGTCCATGGATATGGGTGGGAGTAAGGTTTTTAAGAACCAGTCAAGGAATATCTGGTCATCCAATTAGATCTTGCATAGAATACGTCATCATCACCACTCATCATTATGGTTTGTGATGTGCGTAGTTGTATTTGGATGGCAGGATAATAGGATCTCCACTCCCTCATCATATTGGACAGGTAGTTGAAAGTATTGGAGGAACATGGAGGAAAGTGAGGGGAAATCAAGGTAAGAGGCCTGAGGAATATCAATGTACCATTTGGTATCCACACCCATAAGTGTGCGCTGTAACAATATCAATCTGATAGAGTCATCCACAGTGTTGTTTGATGAGCACTGTAAGTGGAAAGACATAATATGGTTTTGGGGGTCTTTGCCTCCCTTGCCCTGAAATTTTTGTATGTCAGAGGGAATTTTGGTAGGAATGGGAGGCCAGTTAGGTTGACGACGGATGAGGTCATTCGTTAATATCGCCAAATATGGAAGGTTAAGATGAGTCATGAAATGTATTTTAGACCCGAATTTGGTTTGAGATGGACCAGCAATGGTGTCGGTGTTTGTAGGACCATATTTTCCATGCATGACTGTGCATATATGAGATTAAATTCCCATAGTGGGGATAGTCAAAATGGTCATGGAAGGGCCACTTCCCCAAATCATGAAAGGTGGGATGGTAGGTCCTATGGTGGCTGGTATGAGGCCAATACTAATGGGTAGTGTACCTAAAACAACATTTGTAGTGGAAGTGGTCCCACTGGAAGGAATACTTGTGATGATGGGTGGTAAGTATGTCAGTCCACCGCCAACTATCCCTATGTATAAGGGATCGATATGTGTTCCATCCATGTGGCTATATGGGGCAGTGAACAGATTAGGTTCATATTGGTAGGAATTTGAATCAGAATCAAAGGATGTGTATGAGGGATTTGATGGTGATGGTCCAAATAAACAAACTAAGGGGAGTTCCCCCTAAGGCGATAGGAAGAGCATGGTGGAGAAATGATAGTTGTAGTAGTAACTGGATATGAATATGGACTTCGATTTAAATTGGTTTCCTAATGGTTCAAAAGTAGTCACTCGGCCACCAAGGATGTCTTAAGGCTTGTGTATTGGGGTAGTACCCCTCACTCCACGGCACAGGTAAAACTGCGAATTGCTTGGACACAAACGACAGCTCTTTGGTTTTCCTCATAGGTGGGAATCTAGTCAATCCAATGGGGTTCGTGTTTGGATTAGGGAATACCTGGGTTCTTATGCTTTTATCTTCGCACCAACAAACAGACCCATGGTGTTGGCCCTCTTGGAAACAACCTGCGAACAGGTTGCAATCTCATCTGAAACAGCTATGGGGTGCCGTAGAATCAGGTTTCTACAGGAAAAAGAGGGATATTACTGTACCTTTAGCCTTAACAAATAATTAATTATGCAATACAAATATTTGACATTCACTTAAATAGCGTCGCAATTTAGATAAAAAGACAGTTTCTTGCTTAACCCTTAACTGGGAATTCACAGCGAAGTTAGTACTTAGCAATATATTTGACTTATCATTCATCTACTTATCAAATGCATAAAAACATAATAGGAACAAAATAAAAAGAACCACCACAACATAATATATACGTGGTTCACCCCCAATGTAGGGGCTACGTCCACAGAACTGTGTTTATATTGAACACTTTACAAACGCACAGTTATGATCTGCGCACTCAGCTGCAGATCTTCTCAACAACCCAAAACTGTGCACTTAGCTGCAGAACCTTTCTTCCAAAACCCTCTGCGCACTTAGCTGCAGAGGTCATCCACGCACTCAGCTGGGACTTATCCTTAACCCCAAAAATAGACCTTAGCTTCTTCGCATCAAATTGTCATCATACCCAAAAACCTTCTTGACTCCTTTACATAAGTGCCTATTTATACAAGTGCACTATTACAATACCATGGGCTTAAACCATGGGCTTAAAAACCACAGGCTTAAACCATGGGTTATTTACAAAAGAGGGGCTTCGACCCAACCACGAAACCCCTAAGACTATTTTGGACCACAACTTCGCTTACAAGCTTCGCACCAAAACCGCAGAGTTGCCAAAATTAAGGACCTTCAAGGTCCGAGCCCCAACAGGCCCCTAAGACTCACCAGTGTCCAGTCTTGGGACACTCTGCTGATTTTCTGGTGGAAGAATCTTGTTGGCAAAGATAGTAAATTTCTTGTTGAGGCTGCACATGATATTTTTCGCTGCTTCCTCCTTCTCCACTATCTCCTTTTGCACTCTGTCAAGCTTTGTATCCATCTGCATCTCTGTAAGCATCATCTTTAATCCTCCTGCCATCTTTCTCCCTTATATTCTTGTCATAATCATCATCCCTTCTGCTACTTCTACCACTGTCATGGCTTTCTCTATCCTTCATCCTTTCATCCTTAGCAGAATGCATGTGTTCCTTATGACCGTCTCTCATTCTACTATCTTCATTCTTGAAATATCTTTAGGTATCATATTTCTCTTTGTAATATTTATGATGGTCATGGGAATCATTGGGCCTTCTAAATCCATCAGCGACCCCATCCCTCCAACTGCACACCCTGTGGCAGCGAAGGGGTGTGTAACGTGAACTTGGTTGTCCGTCGAGGTGGCTAAACTCCTGATCGAATAGGCGGAAGATATGGTGGACGCTGCAATGCAACATTCTCATCCTCACTGAATTCTTCAAAACCTTCAGGTGGGAGCTCTGCAGAACCAGCAGGATTCATCTCGGGATCCTTCGGTATCTTTCCTAATGGCTTGTGTCTTTCTTCGTTCCGCTTAGAGCGAACTTCTGCCTTAAATTTATTTTTGGTTGATCGTGTCTGCATTGGCTGATTCGGCGCTGGGGGAGTGTCTTTGCAAGGTGCAAATGCAGGTGGGTTGCTCATAAGGTTCTGCAGACCCCTCTGTCTGAATTCGCACAACACTTCCTGGACTTCAAGATCAGCTGACATGGAATCAACTCAAGAAAATGTGTAATGTGAAATTCGCAGGCCTAGGTGACTTCTTATAGAATCCAACGACAAAATCTACCATCTCTGTTGCCAAATTTCTGTGGTGATAGGTTATTGGAGATGTAATCGGAGAAACCACAGTATCGAAATGACCAAGTCGACGTTTCGAATTCATATCAGGATCCATCATCAGGACAAGTCGAATGTGGAGAGAGTGAGAACCCAAGTTAAATACTGGAGCTGGTCAGAAGGTCTAAAGTCGGCCGCGGAGA
>LPNX010054577.1:140197-174117 GCA_001517045.1 Pseudotsuga menziesii
CCCCTTTTTTTAAAAACTTTCATAATAAATATAAAAACTTAGAGTTATTAAAATATTAAGGAATTTTACTTATACTTAAATTTTTTACCCTTAAAGTTTATTAAGTTTATTATTAATAATAAATTTAAAACCTGATAATAGATTTTAATTCCTAAAATCATTAATTTTATTCCTATTATTACCAATTTTATTTTAATCTCCATGCAAATTAATGTCTAAACTTAAGGTTTCAGATTAATTTTAGGATGAGGAGGGGTGGGGTCTAATGAGGTTAAAGGGTTGATATCAAAAAATTGTTCATTATTACTTCTTACAAGGCTGTAAGATTCCTTAATAATAAATTTAAACCTTAAAGTTTATTAAGTTTATTATTGTTAATAACAAATTAAAAGATTACAAGTCCTAGTCATTAAATTATTCTTGTTCTTAACAAATTTTAAAAATAAAAACTTAAGGATATAAACTATTCTTTCCAGAAAGTAGGTGTAGAGAATAATTTTTCCATGCACCAAATAAAATTAATAAATATTTTTCAACCTAACAAACCCTAGTCTCCACGGCCGACTTTAGACCTTCTGACCAGCTCCAGTATTTAACTTGGGTTCTCACTCTCTCCACATTAGACTTGTCCTGATGATGGATCCTGATATGGATTCGAAACGTCGACTTGGTCATTTCGATACTGTGGTTTCTCCGATTACATCTCCAATAAAATCTACCATAACTGTGCATTAAAGACACCAAATCTGACAGAGCGGTTGTAGATCTTGTCCAAACGGTGTTAGATTTCCCAAAATCTCATCATTACAGGCAGTTAATATAGTTAACGTACCGGTGCTGCCAAATCTGATTTTTTCCAACTGTCGCATTTTAAGCTTCGACACACCTTTCTTCTTCAGCACAACCACTAACTTCAGCTTCGCCACAATAAGGACCTTCAACACAATATTGAACTTTGACCCATCCTGGCACAAGCTTCAACAGAACTTCGAACTTCGACCCATGACAAAATTTTCTTCCCCAACGTTCGACACTTCGTAAATTTTTCAACAATCTGCTGAAGCTCTCTGAGAACAGCTTTATTATAGTCTAGTACCCAATTTCAACTATTCTTGGTACTTAGACTCTTCTTCTTGCTATTAATTTTGATCAAGGGGGTACATGCTTGTCCCTGTACTTCTTTAATCTACTTCCATTCACCATGGAGGGAAAAAATTCTCCATTTAATTTAGCTAACTAAACTGCGCCACCATCGGTAACTTTCTGAACTATGTATGGTCCTTTCCAATGTGTCTTGAACTTACCTAGGAACTTCATGAATTTAATGTCGTACAAGAGCACAAGATCACCATTCTAAAAATGATTCTTCTTAATGTGTCTATCATGCCATGCTTTTTCTATAGCTTTCTGCACTTGCTGCTAGAAACCTGTAATAAATCTGTCTTCTTCTAGTTCCAGTATCCTCGCCAGCCTTTCATTCAACATAGCTGGATCATCCATCTCTATGAAGGAATATATTTTGAGGCTAGGAACAATGTAATCCATGGGCATAACTGCTTCTTGTCCATATACCAGCCTAAAAGGTGTGTGGCCTGTCAACTTCTTGCAAGTGGTTCTATAAGCCCATAATACTGCTGGAATTCTAAGATCCCAATCATTTCTGTTAACATTGCAAACCTTATTCAAAGCGTGCTCAAGAATCTTGTTAAAGGCTTCAATAGTTCCATTTGCTTGAGGATGGTAGGCAATACTCTTCTGATGATATACTTGAAATTATTTGGTCAATGCTTAAATAGTCTTATTCATAAAATGTGATCCTTGATCACTCATGAGAATTCTAGGACATCCAAACCTCGACAAGATATTATCAAAGATGAACTTCGCAGCTGTCACAGCGCTACAGTCCTTGACTGGTTGAGCTTCGGCCCAATGAGTAAGGTAATTAGTTGCTGTAATAATGTATCTTGCTACAGATTTCTTTGCAGGGGGATTGATTGGTCCAACAAAATCAATAGCCCACTTGTCAAATGCTTGTAAAGTTACCTATGGAACCAGAGGCATCTCATCCCTCCTGGATGGTTTTCCTGTCCTCTGACTGATATCGCAGCTATGGCAATACTCTCTTGCATCCTTATGAATCCTAGGCCACCACAATCCAGCTGTTAGAATCTTTTGTGCTGTAGCTTTTCCTGCATAATGACCTCCTGCTGCTCCAGAATGTGCCTCAGCAAAAATCAATGGCTTTTCATGCTCCAAGAGACACCTGCACAGTGTTTCATCTGGTCCCATCTTATATAGCTGTCTTGCTATCAAGGTAAAGTCAGCTGCTCTAACCACCGTCTGCTTCTTCTGCTGTGTTGTCATCTCAGAAGGTGAAAACCATGTAGACAAGTACTGAACAATATCCTGAAAATAGTCATCAACCATCTGGATGGAAAACAACTGGGCATCAGGAAGACCTTCATCCAAACTAGTGGGCTCTTCTCCTGACTCGAGCCTCGACAAGTGGTCAGGCCCCAGGTTAAGTCTTACTGGATTAACTATGATCTCAAAGTCATAGTCCTGAAACAAAATCATCCATCTACATACCCTTCCACCTAACATGGGATTGTTAACCAAATACTTCAAAGCAGAATGGTCAGTGAACATCTTAAAATGAGATCCTAACAAATAATGTCGAAATTTCTGCAAAGCATTAACCATAGCTAGACCTTCTCGTTTTGTCATAGTATAATTATTTTCTGCTGTGGACAATTTTCTACTTGCAAAAGAAATAGGGTGATCAATATTACCTTCACCTGACTCAGCCAATACTACACCTAAAGCAATGGAAGATGCATCGACATGAACATGAAACTCCTTATTCCAGTCAGGGAATACTAAGATAGGGGCATTTACCATCTTTTCTTTCAAAATGTCCAAGCTTTCCTAACATTCAGGTGTCCATTCAAACATAAAATCTTTCTTCAATTTCTTTTCCATAGGGGCTGTAATCTAAGCATATCCTTTAATGAATTTCCTGTAATATCCAGTATGACCAAGCATAGTGTGAAGTTGCTTAACAGACTTCGGAGTTGGTAAGTTCACAATAATGGCTATCTTCATAGGATCCACCATTAATCCTTGCTTGCATACAATGTGACCTAGCATAATTCCAAAAGGTGCACAAAATATACACTTCTTCAGGTTCAATGAAATCTGATGCTGTCTACACTTGTCCAGCATAAGTCTTAAACTGGCTATATGATCTTTCAATAAACCAAAGATAGTCCAACAATCAAAGTAAACTTCCAAGAACTTATGAATAAATTCCTTAAATGCAGATATGACTACTCTAGAAAACATAGCAGGTGCATTCTTCAATCCAAAGGGCATAACAGTATACTGAAAAGATCCCATTTCTGTACCGAAGGTTGTTTTATGTCGATCCTCTTGGGAAATTATGATCTGATGGTAACCTAAGAATCCATCAGTGAACAAATACACTTCTTGACCTCTGACATTGTCTAAAACTTCATCTGTAAAAGGAGTAGGGAAAGGATCATGCAAACATGCATCATTCAGCCTCCTCAGATCAACATAGATTCTGATTTCTCCCTTAGTCATCTTTTCTTCTACCACCATAGGGATGACCCATTCAGACTCTTCGATAGGCTCAATGATTCCTGTAGTGAGCATCTTATCTAGCTCCATCCTGACTTTTTATTTATACTTAGGATTCAGCCTATAAGGGTGCTGCTTCACAGGCTTCACATCAGGTCTCAAAGGTATTTTTATCACTCGTATATCACCAAGGATACCTTTCATTTCTTAGAACTTCGTCCAAAATAAGTCCTGATACTCATGGAGGAGTTCAGTCACTTGTATTACCATTTCTTCATCCCAGTAATCTCCAATGGTAGTGTACTTAGGCATTTATTTTGATCCAATGTTTACTTTCCTTTTTTTCAAGGGCTGAGTTACTTCAGGTGATTCGACTGCTGGTCCATGTACTTCAAAATGTCCTTCTGACTCAAAAATATCAATGTTGTGAGGGTCATCATCTTCATCAATGGCGAGGTGATAACATTCTACTGCATTAGCTTCATGTTCCTTCCAATATAGTTGGTGCTCAACTATTTCTTTATCATCAAGCACCTTAGTATGGATCACCCTAATAGCTACGTCCAAAGCAGGGCAATCCTCATTAATAGAAAATGTGAGCACAAAACTATCGATAAGGCTAACCCAACTTACAATACCATGGCGAAGCTCCACCTCTGCATACCAGTTCTTTGCTATAGGTTCCAGGGTGTGTACAAACCTATGTACCCATTCTTCACAAGGTACATGCTTCCATGCTTCATAACACTGATCCAAATGTTCCTGAGGGCTAGTCTTACCATTAAATATGCTTCGTACCTCCTGAGGTTGATCCATGAATCTCAGGCGAAGAAAATTTTGACAAGCTCTCCAACAATGAATATACTTTTTATGACCATTCCACCATCTGGCAGCTGCGGCTCTGAATACTGAATATAGAGTCTCCATTTCCTATGAATCTGGTACTTGCTTTGAGAATTGTATAATAAAATCTTCTGGGTCTGTTAAGCCATCAAAAGTAGGTAAGATATTTGTCTATGAGCCAACTCATCTGATAGACTTGGTAATTCTTGCACATAGATGTCCATGTAGCTCATAAAGTCTATTCTGCCAATTCTCTAGGCCTTCGTCTGAATCAGTCATGCAAGAACTGTCGCACTGCCAATCCATTATACCTTCAATAGTAGGGTTAACATAGTCTTCTTCTTTAGCTGTGATTTTGTAAATATGATCCAAAACATCCCGATCTTCATCTTTGAATGGCTCTGTATACCTTTCTCCTTGAGAAGGGTCCAACGGTACTATGACTCTCAAGCCTTTTCCTTCAAAAGTCATCTGTCTGTTCTTAAGGTTGATTACTGCATAATTGTCTATTTCCCATTCAATTCCTAGCAATGATGGATAGCGGTTTCTATCATCAATTATTTCAATGACTTCAAAATATGCTAAGGTACTGACTCCATCAATGTCCACTGGTACACTAGGGAATCTTCCCAAGGGCACAATATTCTGTTGATTGGCTAATCTCAGTTGTATAGGGGACCATTCAAGCGTAGGTCTTCCCATTTGTTCCCATGTCTGCTTAGTTAGGACATTGACTTCTGATCCCAGGTCTAAAATGATATCAGTCATGTCATAATCTCCTATCTGAGCATGCAATCTCATTTCTCTTCCAGTCCTTCTAACTCTATTAACAGTTTTTCCTCTATCAGAGCTTCGCTAAGGTTCGCAAGACTGAATAACTTTCTGTAGCTCATTCAAAGCATTCTTATTTCTTAATAGCTTCATACAACTCTGTAAAAATGATGTTAGTGTACTTAATTGATCCAGCGAATCTTCTTGAAACTGTAACTGTTGTTGATGCTGTTGCGTAGTTGCTAGTGATGTTCTCGGATCAGCAAAGTCTTTTTTAGCTTCCATAAATGTTCCTTTTTCTCTTCCAACATCGAAGGCTGGAATTTTCTTTGGGGTCTTGCGGACCCAAGCCTCGTCAGGTTGTTTCCCCTTATTCTACACTTGCGTCGTAGCTCCACTCCTTGTAACAACGTTGATGACTGGGATAGGTATTTTCTCTACAGCAATCATCTAAACATTCTGAGTAGGAGCGCCATTTATTTCTTGTATCTTGGATATCAACTGTGGGCATTGCTCAATCACATGATCGACTTCTCTGCAATATCGACATGTCGTAGTTGGGTTCTGACAGTCTCTAGCTACATGTCTTACCTGATTACAGTTATAGAAAATAACCTGGCCTCGACCTGATGTACTACCACGGTAACCATATCCATCGTTGCTTTGTGTATCGAGTTGTACCCTATAAGCATCATAGGTTCGCTCTCTCATGAGGTCAAAGATGCAACATTCATCTTCGTTGTGTCCAACTGAATTACAGAACTTGCAGTAGGGATTCTTAGGTACTTGAACATATCTCTGCAGTAGATAGCAATCTTCAGGTCGATGTTGGCTAGTTGTTCTACATATCTCACAATATAGGACAATAGGGTTAAACGGGTTCGGTTCACCAGTATTAAAATAATTTCTTAATGCAGGACATTGTTCTTTGTCATGACCTTCTGTCTTACATCATGTACACCAAACCTCTTCTCGAATAGATTTCCTTTTTTTCATGTTGCGAAGCTCCAAAGCCATTTCTGCTAACTGTGCTTGTATTTGGGCTATTCTAGAATTATCTCCAACAGGAATTGTTTCAAGTTTCATAGCAATTTCCAACGCCTCTTGCTGATCAACAACCTTCTGTTGCATAAGTGGAGTCCTGATATGAGGCAATAGTGCTACGATGAACCATTATTTATGCTTCTCTGGTCCAATAGTGAAACTAACTTGATCCAACAGAACCTTGAACCTCTGATCAAAGTCCCAAACTGATTCACCTCGCTTCTGCCGAATTTCTTTTAGTTCAGTTATACACTGTGACTCTGATTTAGGATTCTTGAATTCTTTGATCATTCCTTTTTTAATATCAGCCAACGCATAGTTCTGAGTACTGGAAAACTTCATAAACCAGGTCAAAGCTCAGTCTCTGAAAGAGGTGACCAGCTGCGCTCTTCTTGTATTTTGATCCATAATATTATTAGGAGTCCAAACAGCTTCGCATAAGAACCAAAACTTCTCTGGATCCTCTGATCCAGTTCCTTTAATGACTAGGAGCTTGATATCATCATTCGCATGGGCCATATTGAATCGAAAGGGGGGAGGAGGAGGAGGAGGGGGGAGACTAGTAATAGGAAGAAGGGAACTTTCTGAGGTAGACTGACCTGCGACAGGACTACTCAGGCTAGGTTTACTTTCAAACTGCGAAGGGTTCTCAGGGATAATAGATCTATGCTATGGAGTTATAGGAGGGTTTCTAACAAAAGGGGTTTCTTCAGATTCAGATTATTCTGGACTTAATGGGGTATAACCGGTATTTTGGCCTAGGGTATAGGATCCAAGAGTTCTCTTGTATCTTTTACCATTGCAAAGCAAACCACTTTTCTCATCGAAGTCACTTTCGCTTCCAAATATAGGTTAGTAGCACTAAATGTAGTAATCTGATTGGATAAGCAATATGCCTTTCTTAGTCAAGAGCATTTTAATTTTCAGACTTAATGAATTCAGGTACTTACCCCTTGGTCCTTTGAAGAACTGTCTTTCTGCTTCGTTGAAGGAAGTATGTGTGTCGATGGCGAACTCCATCACAAATGCGTCAAGGGTTCACGTTATCCAGAAGTCAATAGCTCTTGATACCGCGTTGTTCACACTTTTCAACAGCTTAATTCTTTCTGGGGTCTAGGCAGGAGACTGATCTTCTTTGAAGTTTTTCTTTCTTTCTGTCAACCTGGATAACCACTGGTTCAATTCTATGTGGATACTACCAAATAAAATTTCATAAATATCAGAAAAAACGTACATTTGCAAGAAGTCGTCTGAGCTACGACGAGGATCCTTATTCTCTTGGTCAGCAAATTTTAGATAAGTATCTTCAATCCAGTCACTGATTTCTTTCACTGAGGGCCTCCGAATCATATCCCTCCAGGTATGACATAGATCCCTCTTGAAGCAGATACTGGTTCAACTAGAAACGGAACCAATTTGTTGGGCTTAGGGAAGACTCGGGTTCTTATACTTTTATCTTCGCACCAACAAACAGACCCACAGTGTTGGCCCTTTCAGCAACAACCTGCGAACAGGTTGCAGTCTCACCTGAAACAGCTATGGGGTGCCACAGAATCAGGTTTCTGTAGGCAAAAGAGGGATATTACTATACCTTTAGCCTTAGCAAAGAATTAATTATGCAATACAGAGCTTCGACATTCACTTAAATAGATTCGCAATTTAGATAAAAAGATAGTTTCTTGCTTAACCCTTATCTGGGAATTCACAGCGAAGATAGTACTTAGCAATATATTTGACTTATCATTCATTTACTTATCAAATGCATAAAAACATAACAGGAAAAAAATAAAAAGAACCACCACAACACAAGATATACGTGGTTCACCCCCAGTGTAGGGGCTACGTCCACAGAACTGTGTTTATATTCAACACTTTACAAACACACAGTTCTGATCTACGCCCTCAGCTACAGATCTTCTCAACAACCCAAAACTATGCACTTAGCTGCAGAACCTTTCTTCCAAAACCCTCTGCGCACTCAGCTGCATAGGTCATCCATGCACTCAGCTGGGACTTAGCCTTAACCCCAAAAATAGACCTTAGCTTCTTCGCATCAAATTGTCATCATAACCAAAAACCTTCTTCACTCCTTTACATAAGTTCCTATTTATACAAGTGCACTATTACAATACCATGGGCTTAAACCATGGGTTATTTACAAAAAGAGGGGCTTCAACCCAACCCCGAAACCCCTTAGACTATTTTGGACCGCAACTCCGCTTACAAGCTTCACACCAAAACCGCGGAGTTGCCAAAATTAAGTACCTTCAAGGTCCAAGCCCCAACAGTTTGTTGCCCTTTTCAGTTGGAAAGTCCTCTCAATGGCAAGCTACTTCAGGTTTCCTATGGTACTTCTCACAATGATTTTTAGGGAAAATCTCAAGTACTTCCCACAGTTGTTGCAAATGAGACTTATGTCCCAAACCAACTGTTAAGTAAATTTTATTATATTTTTTAAGGTTCTACTCGCGGTCATGAACCAAGTGTTTTATTTTAATGGTGTGAGTGTGTGTGCAATGTGTATGAGACTTTCCTTCCAACTATGAAATAAATAAATCACAAGGTAATTTCCTGCAATGAAAAAGAAATGGGATGAAATAAGGCAACTATGGAAAGGAAAAGTGGGTCTAGACACAATATACGATAGACAGGGTCTGAAAAAGGATAAAAAAAACTGACTGTTAAATGACAGTCATGTCTGTCATAGGAGAAAATGCAATCAGGTCACTCTAAACAGGAAAACAGAAGCGTCTGGATCTAAAAATAGGGAAGTCACACTTAAAATGGGATTACGAGCGACTGGGTTGCTCAAAAACAAGAGACACGCGTGACTAGGTCACAGTTAAGGTCGAAACAGGTGCGAATTTTCCCTGTGAGGGAAGTCTCTCTTTATGGGGCTAAGGATGCGAATTGAGTTGTGCTTAACAGAAGAAACCAAGTGACTAGGTCGTGACTTCTAACCTGATAAAATTCACTTGGGTCTGGAAGGAAAAAATCAAAAAATAGGGTCGGCATGAGCCAAGGAGAGCAAGCACTGGTGCCATAAAGGTTTGGATCATCCTCCTGGGGGTCCGATCAGTGACGGATGTGGTTAAAAACTAAATAAATACCTACAAAACTAGGATCCTATAGAATGATTAGTGGATTCGCCAAAACTATAACAAGGTTTTTGCCACTGTTACGTGCAGAAGCACCAACCTTACATCAATGGGACAGTAAGGTAGAGTTCATGGAAAACATTTAAAACAATAAACAATATGAGTAAAAATAAATCAACTAAAAATATACATCTAAACTAATAAAAGCAAAAAACATGAAATTTATACCTTCTTTTTCTGAAAAATGGGCCACCGTGGCAGTCTCGGAATTGGTCCTCCTCTCCACAAGTTGGTTCTCCAGTTAGGTATGGAGGATGTCTCAATGTACTGAGTGGGCATGGTAGGATAATGGTATGATGGTAAAAGTGGGGTGTGAATACTGGAGAATAATGGTTTCTCACTGTACTCACAAGGTAGAATAATGGAAAAAAGGTGTAAGAATATTTTGATAGAGACCTTCACACTGTTTTTATAATATGTTTTTAGGTTTTTTGGCCTTTTCTCTCTTTTAGGGTTTTGGAACTCTATTTGGGGTTTTAAGCCATGTTTTGTGTTTTTAGCACTTTTCTGGGTTTTTAGGCCCTTATTTGGTTTTTGGGGAATTTTTGGGAGAGAATGAGGGTAAAACATAGTTGTGAAGGTCAAAAATAAGGGAAATATGGTAGGAATATGATGTATGTATGTGTTTTAGACCATGAAGAGCTTCATGAGCAATTTTTTGCGTTAACATATCTAGTACAATGACAATAATATTGTCCCTCATGGTCCATTCCCAACATATACAATTGCATAAATGATAATAATAAAAATATGCATAGTATTATGCCCAATATATCTAACAAATCATCATACTCATGTGCAGGAGGGTCTTACGCCCAATATACAAACATTAAAATCAAAGTAATTAATGTGCAATGGTAATCCTTCCCATTGTTGTTAGGGTCAATATTATGGATATTACACCCCCCCACATAGAACAACATCGTCTCGATGTTATAGGGACTAGGAATGAAGTCATGGAATAAGGCAGGGTATGCCTCTCTCATGGTGGCTACATTCTCCCAAGTAGCCTCATCGGCTCCAAAGTTCTTCCATTGCACTATCCCTTTATGTGAGAAGGTAAGTCTAATTCATATGCCACTATCCCTCTCTTGTACAGTATCTCAAAGGGTCCACAAAATCCTGGTTCCAACTTTGTGCAACTTCCCAAGCTCAATGAGCTTCTCTTCACTTTTACTTTTAAGTAAAAATCTTCGTCGATCTGATAATATTTATCATTCCTTTTATTATCTACATAAACCTTCTAGAGTTTGTGCGCTTCTTTAATATTTTGTTGTCACTTTGGTGAATAATTGTTCCAATTTTTTTAGTAAGTTTGGCCCTAACATTAGCTGGTCCACCAGGCTATCCCAAGTAACCAATGTTCAACACTTCCTACCATAGCGTACCTTGAAGGGACTCATCTTGGTAGAGGTATCATAGCTATTGTTATATGCAAATTCTGCAAGGTGTAGATAATACTCCTGGAGTTCTCGTTCTTACTATGAAATGAGAACTTTATACTAAGAAGAAGAACTCTAGGCCTAAAAACGATGATTTTTTCAAAAATAACACCTAAAACAACCGCAAATAGAAAAGTGTTGATACCAGTATACATGCTTTTTTTCAGGGTTAAAAATAGAGCCATGGTCTAAACATCCCATACTGTTGTTTACGAAACTTAAAATCAACCCCTAAATTGGAAAAAGTATTTTTTTCTCCAAAAGATAAATTACAATTTTTTTGAAACTTGGATATTAAACAAACACAAATATTTCATAAATAATTTCACCACTCTAACCATATAAAATCAACAAAATTATGATGTGATTCACAATGAAATCATAGATTATACCATACAAGAACAAATGATTCATATAAATAATCAAAATCTCCTTTAGAGTTTCAATTACAAACATCATACAAATAAAAAATATCTAAAATGTTTAATTTGAAATTATTCAAATTCATCCATGGATTTTGACACACCATCAGAATCTACATTTTCTGCAGATGAAGGACTGGACGAAGATGTATATGACACATATTATTCTCTATTATTAATTGGTGAACCACTTGAGTCTACATCTATGCCCATCATTTCATTTTCCATATTCCTTCTGGATCTACGACTTGGTTTAGGAGATCCCATCTTGCATTTTTTTTTGTGAAGGGGTGTGGTGTTAATTAAAGGAATACATACCCCCTATCCAAGGATTTGTAGTTTTGATTATTTTTTATTTTTTTATTTTTTAACCTACTTGAATGCCATCTATCCCCACCCTACTAACCTCTCCACAACAATACATTTAAAAAATAAAAATAAAAGATTATTAAACACGCCTCCCCCTTTCTAACCCCCTAAACCGTAACTAAGATTGATGTTCCTATTAACGATGTGCATTTCAAAGTAATATGTTACAATTTAAGTTATTAAGGTTTAAATCAATTGTTGGTAGAGGTAAAAGTAATTTTTTTCAACATCTTAGCTCAATTATTAAAGTAAAAATTGTTTATTAATAAAATTATTGTGTTAAGAGGGAGATGTGTAATTCAGTATTTATTATAGAGTGAACATGTGTCACTTTAATAAAATAATAAAAAATTAATTAAATACAAATTTTACAATGTCTACCTTAACTAAATAACTAAACAAGTATAATAGAGTACTGTAATTTGGTACTCAACATTAACGCATGACACACCAATAAAATCATTAAATATTAAGCTAATAAATTTTTACAATGTTTACCCTATTAAAACCATAACTAAAACTAAAAATGGTTTGAGCCTACAATAGAGATTTACATATTGAATTGGTATAGATCCATCTTAACTTTTAGCCTACCAAGTGTATAAAATAATCAAATTCCTTGAAGTCCAAGCTTTTATTTTCATTTTACATTTCACTTAAGTTTTGAAAATTAAGACATTGGTATATTCAAAGTCAAAATGAATTTATAATAGTATTTTTAAACACATAAATAAAATCACACCCTCAAATACTTTTAGTCATTGCTTTCCATAATCATCAAAAAGACAAACAACTCTAGTAGAGGGACCAATACACTTTGAAGTCTTCTACTTCTAATACATTTCCTAAAAGTTGTTGAGTCGAGAGGGATAAAATTAACCATGATTGATTCAACAAGGTCATTGCTAGTGGTTGGATCTCAAAATTATGAAATCCAATAAACCGTTGCAACAATCATTAATTTTCCACAGGATGGTTAATAGTCACCTCGCCGAGTCTAGAAAATGACTTAGACTTTGAGTCATCCGATACAGAATTGATCGTTAAAAATGTGCACTGAATGAATAGTTATTCATTCATGCAACTCCATAAATTCAACAAATGGTCCCATGCAAGTGGCTAATCATAATAATGCACACATTACGTCATCATATTCCCCTTACTAACACTGAAAGATAAGCCCCACTAAACCATCTCATTCTAAATAATCTTTCAATAGATCCCTCTCATTAATATATATATATATATATATATATTTACTTCCATATCTCAAATCCTCCACACTGCAAACCATTTATTTGTATTTGTATTTGAACTCAATTTCTCTCACCCGCCTTCATTAGCTTTATAAGAGCTTCAACTGCATGACCAAATACGGAGAAAAAGTGTCACCTTCACTGTGCCCATGCTCCATAAGACTAAGATCACAGGGAAAAGTGTCACCAATTTAAGGGAATCTGATTGCAAAAATGGGGTAGCTGGGTATTAGAAATTCATGCCCAATAGCTATGACACCGCGGTGTATTGTCTAAAAGGATCCAACGCCAAATTCAACTTCCCCAATTTTTTTCCCTACATTCCCTCTTCGTCTTCTCTTTCATGTCATCAGACTCAAGTTGCTTCCGTGAAATATGCATTGGATCAACTCCCTTCGAGTTTTCCCTATCTACAGAACATCAATAATAAGGAGACAGAGGATCCCTGCTCACCCCCAATATTGGCTTTGGTTTTAGAAACTGAGTTGTCAAGTGACAGTCATAAGATATTGCAGGAACATGAGTTGCAACAGAATATGTGGGAGTATTTTTTCAGGAATGAGACAACAACGATGGCAAGAGAATGTTGTCCATTCCCCCATGTGGCTCCTCCACCCATCCCTTCTCACCTATCCCATCCTCCCACCCACCATGAGCCTCCCTTTCCCTACGCATGACCCTCATCCATCTCTGGCTCCCCTCCCCTCCACCCTCAACCACCTCTGTCGTCGCATGGCCGCCCCTCAATGGTAGTGTGATTCTAGAATTGCGCCACACTTGTAACCAACCAACTGCTTCCACTTAAATCGAGTCTCAACTAAGATATTAACATTTAGAATAAGCCAGCCTCCTCCTCCACCCTCCACCCTCCTCCCTCCTTTGGCATCCACCACCTTCATCACTGCATGGACGCCCCTCACTAGCGACATGATTATCAGAATCACACCGCACTTGTAACCGACCAACCGACCAACTTCTTCCACTTAAATCAATGATTTAATCATAATATATCTGAGTTTCAACTTATATATTAATTTTTAGTGAAATGACCCTCCTCCATCTCTTCCTCCCCTCCACCCTCCTTTGCCTCTACCTTCCAACACCTTCGTCGTTGCACATCCACCCCTCACTGGTGGCACAATTCTCAAAATCATGCCACACTTGTAACAGACCAACTGCTTCCACTAAAATCAATAATAATATATTTGAGTCTCAATTTAGAGCTTAATGTTTAGTGCAAGACTCCCTTCCCCCACTCGACCCTCCTCCATATCCACCTCCCCTACGCCCTCCTCCATCTCCACCTTCCCACCACCCTCCTCTGCCTCCGCCTTCCACCACCTATGTCATTGCACGGTCGCCCCTCCATTAGAGGAAATTTGGGGTCTAAAATGGGCCTTATAAGAAAACATGCCAACAATAAATTTTGTGAGTTGGAATTCAAGAATCAATAGAATTTCAATAAAATGAGTCAACCATAATGGTTGAATTGACATATTTGTCATAAAAGAAAACTACTTTTTTTGTTTGTATCTTCGACATATCTCCCTCTGTATTTACTCAAATTTCAAGAGGGATAGATCATTGGATGTGGAATTTAATTCCGCATGCAACGAGTACCCACACTGCATACTTTTGACATACTTCTCTACCCTAAAAATAAGAAATACCTAAAAAAAAATGTGATGATGACATCATCGTCACGTTTTTCAAGTATTTCTTGTTTTTGGGGTAGCGTGGTCTGTCAAAAGTATTCATTTTGGGTATTCATTGGATGTGTAATTAAATTCCACATCCAACAAGCTCTCCCTCTCAGAATTTGAGTAAAAACACAAGGAGATATGTCGAAAATACGAACAAAAAAAAGAGTTTTTTTCATTCCTCCTCCAAAATTAATAACTATTATTTTATTATTTTAACTATTATTTTATTATTTTCCTTAGGAGGCCCATTTCAGACCTCAAATTTCCTCGAATGCACTAGAGACACGATTCTTAGGATCGTGCCGCACTTGTAACAGACCAATTGCTTCCACTAAAATCAATACCCACTTGTAACAGACCAACTACTTCCACTAAAATCAATAATAATATATTCAAGTCTCAACTTAGAGCTTAATGTTTAGTGCAAGACTCCCTTCCCCACATGACCCTCCTCCATCTCTTCCTCCCCTCCACCCTCTTTCATTTTCCACCACCTCCGTCATTGCACGACAGCCCCTCACTGGTGGCGGGATTCTCAGAATCGTGCCCGCACTTGTAACAAACTAACTACTTCCACTTAAATCAGTAATAATATATTAGAGTCTCAACTTAGATATTAACGTTACATGAAATAAATGACAGCAGAGATGAAATCTAGGAACCTATTGAATTTTTTCCTTTACATTGAAGAGACATCATAAGCCCTTGTCACTGAGGAATTCCACAACCCATTTGTCCTGTGTTGGTTTAGGGCTTGGCTAGATCTTGGCTTGCCGATGCATTGATTATTAATTGCAACTCCGTGTGTTCACTCATTTGCAGGTATGACCAGCGCTGAGGATAGTATGTTTTTATTGCCGCCTTTCTGTCATGCATTTCATTGTACGTAGACCTCTACATTATGCACAAGCTCAACACTACGCCTGTGAATTTCATTTTGTGCCGAGACTGCAAGGTTCCACTTATTCATGTTAGGGTTTGGAAGTGGTATGTCCTTTCCTCTCTCTTTTCCATGAGAGTACATGGAATCACCAAGTATGGAAACATTGGTATCTTCATAGTGTTTTGATTCTGCTATCAATGTCACTGCCCATGCATGAAACGTTTGCACATTCTACCAGCTAACCTACTATGGAGCATTTTCTCTGCTGAGTATTGCAGTCTGCCACCTTTTCTCTTCTTTGTCATGAATTGGTGTTACCCTGTGCATTCCTTAATCTCTATTTGTTGTATGATTACACTCTGCAAGTCTTGGAGTTGTCTGATGACCAGGGATGAGTTTAAGGAACCATACTTATTCACAAGTGTAGAAATGTTGGCGAAATTTACCAATTCTTAAAATGACAACTATAAAATGTTTGGAGATATTTTTCAAAAAATATTTTAATTTACAAAGATTTTAGATCGTTTATATAATAATTTGTTTTTTTTAGGGTGAAAAAATTTTACCCCATCAAAATTGGGCGAAACAGGGCTTCAAAAAATGCAAAATAGCGAATAATTTTTTGGAGAAAACCACCTAAAAATAGCCCATGGGATAAATTTATCCCCTAAAATTATCCCTGTTGATGACATTTTATTTATTTATTTAACTTCCAACCACTTTGATCTTTTATTTATGCATTTTAAACATCAGTCATGTTGGTTCTTTGTTATTTCGGGGGTGTAGCAACCGTTGATATATCTGTGCCCAAGGTTTCCATTTATTTTTTGATATGGTTCCCTGCCAATACTACCATCATCATGTCACGTATCACTAAAATAATAATATGATCATGGTTGGATTTTTCATAAGAGTTCGTTCATCCCCTTCCAATGTATTTGGCTTCCCTAAAGTATCCACAAATGAATCAAGCATAATAACAAACTAAATTTGTGCAAGTATTTGTGACGCATAAAATGCTCTTTTAATCAAAAGTATGAAATCATATATTGTTGAACATGTTTAATGCCACCAATAATAATTATTTATCCTTTCCATATCAGCCATCACACCTTCATTATGTACAGTCCTATATGCCAACCAAAATTCTAATGTTTACATATCCACCTTTAACCATAGTATGCATGAAAGCATTTCTTCATGATTTTTTCAATTAATGTCATCACCACTTAATGGGATAGTGTAAAAACACTTCAAGAACAAGAGCCACGTGGTGGCAATGTTGCCAACATTGTCACATGTTGTTGCCGGTTAACTTGAAAGTAAATTAGCAATTTTGCAGTAGTCATAGAGCTTCATGATATTTTAAGTCTGCAAACTGTAAAAAAACCTAAATTATATGGTTATAAATCCATAATTCAAATCCTATCTTAAAACAAGACCTTGGAATTATGAGGAACGAGAATGCCATTGAAAAGAGCCACAAGGTGGCAATGTCCAAAACATTGCAGTAGCAATGGTCCGTTGTTTGTAATTGCAAACAACTCCATTGCATAGTAGGAGGGATCAGATTTAAAAGAAGTAATAGTATTATGTACTTGATTGAAATGAAGTAGCATAATTATCTAAATGTTACAAATAAATAAATAAAACAAATTAAAAAGACAACACATTTGCAATAACAACTCTAAAATACTAAAAAACAAGATTTGTCATATGGAATTATTTTATAATCTTTGTTAGGGTGTAATTCTTCTCCAACTTTTTAAGGTAAAGTAGGCATCAATTTGTTTTAGTGAAGGTTACTTTATGGGGAAACTATTTTTATAATAATCATTATTTTATAAAGTCTCTCTATATTGATATATGGGAAAGTAGAAAAGAAAAAATCAAGCAATTCTTACCCAACATTAAACACCTAAAATCAATTAACATAATGAAATACAACCACAAGTTGAGTATTTGGTAACAACATAAAATTATATATACATCAAGAATCCCCTAGTAAAAATAAATTTGAAGGCTGCAAATTGCATATGTATATGCAAACTTCATATGTATATCCCACTGCTTTCATTTACCCATATTTAATGCCATATTTTGGAATTGAAAGTACCATAGGTTTGACCCTATGTTATTTGTTGTCTACATGTTTATGTACCTTTGTGTACCCATATTCTACCAAATCATGCTTACTAACATGCCTTTAGCTTTGAATCATACTATGTGAATCATCTACGTTGTTTGGTCATTGACTTTTGAAACCAATGGTTGAATAAGGAGCTTACATATGACTTGATTCATCAACTGGTATGAGGTACTACCAAATAGTATGTGAATCATCTACGTTGTTTGGTCATTTACTTTTGAAACCTATGGTTGAATAAGGAGATTACATATGACTTGATTCATCAAGTGGTATGAGGTAATACCATAATTCTATATGAGGTAATACCATATAGTATGTGAATCATCTACATTGTTTGGTCATTGACTTTTGAAACCTATGATTGAATAAGGAGCTTACATATGACTTGATTCATCAAGTGGTATGAGGTAATACCATAATTCTATAGGATGAAGCTTATACAAGAACTCTATTAGGTTAGTGAGGATTATTGATTAAGTGGATTAATATTAACTATATTTATCTACAACATCATAAATAAGCACGAAGTAAGAAATAAGATATACACTAGTTCAATACTGGCAGTGCCCTCTATCTTGGGAGTAGTTGGAATGCTCTCTGTACCATTGCCACTATCATTGGTATTTTTGGTTCTAGCTGTGCATCAATGTGCCGTACAAATAAAACCCATCTATCAGTTAGCTTCTAAGGAATTCTAAAACCAGAAATTCAATTGCAATTACAATTTTAAGAACAAACCCCTCTAAATGACATAATAATCTATTGGAATTCACAAACCAAATTATAACTTAATACCAGCTATTGGAATACAATTCTTTTATGAAAAAAAATTCCTATTGAAACTCACTGATTTTATCAAGAAAAAAAACGCGTATTGTAATCTAAACTATATCTGACAAAACTATCTGTGACTTTATATTTTAAAGCATGGCTTCGATTTAAGTAAACCCTCTGTGTCTTTTAACCTTTCTCAATTAATAACCATAAGAATATTATTGTAAAATTAGAACATAATACTAGCTATTGGAAAAAAAAGAGTATTGTAGTCTAAACTATATGTGACAATGGCGTGACCATCCTTCACATTGGTGATGCAACATTCAAGGTTGGTCCTTTTGCAAAAACCTAGAAGATGAATATGACATTAAGAAATTCTAAACTGTAGTAAACTTCAGGAGAAGTTACAATAACCGTGATTTTTAGAGTTACTGTGGAATTGGTAATTCTATGGAATTAGCAATTCTCTGCATGATGCTACTTAGGGGGCGATGGCCTTAGATCATGCATGGTTTCTATATTTCAACAAACTAAGATCCCTTTACTGTACAATGTCAATTATTTATCCTTTGGGTAGTACCTTTCCCAGGAAAACAATTCAGTTCGTAATTTCTCAAACAAGTTTATTAAACCCTTTTCATCCCGCCTGCGACCCCAAGTTTATTATGATACAACGCCAATTCTCTGAATAAGGAAGTGCCAAAAAATTGTATTTGGCTTGCAATATTTTAATATTACCTTGTTGAAAGCTTCCAAGACATGGTAATCATGATACAACACCAATTCTCTGAACACTAAACTGCCAGTATCCTGATTGAAACTCATGTATGCCTTTGAATTCTCCTTTATCTAGTTTTCCAACATATCAATTGCCAAGTTGGAGTTAAGGAAAATACAAACATTAACACCAATTAGATTTCAACTTCATCCAAAAAAAAGAAAGAGTTGCACAATACTTAGTTACTTACACATAATCTAAATCTGCAAATCTGAATTGGGCATATATCCAATAAAACTACAGTACCCAGTAGAACCCAAAGAAAAGTATGAAATATTTGATGTTCTAATTCATTAAGATTTGATTGGACACTTCAGACTCTCCATGCGGTGACCTTGGATGGAATTCGACAAGTCTATATAAATCTGGAACTCTGGCAATGCATAATACTTTAAAAGAAAAAAAAGAATCATTTCACAACCAAGGGGTCTTCACTTAGTGAAACCATGCCATAGCACGTTCGTTCGTGGCATATGAAACAATACCCCTATTTTCAAAAAATATTGGAAAATACCTCCCAAAATCATTTTTTTTAACCCCCTCCCAATATGCCTTGCCGATTTTAAAAAACCCCTATTTTCCCTATATATTCCATGTATCCATTTTTTCATTTACCTTTTTTATACCCCTTTATATTTCTACCTAAGGAAAAAAAAAAACTAAACACAAGAAAGGGCAACACTTGATAGGCACCCTTAGGCAAATCACTTTATTAGGAATTAAAATGTATCACATGATGTCAAAACAAATAAAAGAGGGTTTATTTGTACCAATCTCAAACAGTAGTGTGTTTTCCCCAAGAAGCGTTCAAAAATGAAACTTACACCATTTATAACTGCTTCTTTCCATCACGGACTTTTTATCCAAGCACCATTTTGGTATCTAGGAGATTGTACAACTTTAGAAACAAAATTGATTTGGAATATTCAATGCATACTGTTAATCTTTTTAGATTAACAGTATGCTCGATTTTAAATTCAGAGAATTGCAACCTGTTCTTCAGTTTAATGATTCCAATCATGGATTATTATTTCAAACCCTCGATTCTAGCAGCAACAATTTCCATTTCAATTCGTTCCAGCAGACGCCCCTAATCTTGGTCCTGATTTCTTTTGGTTTCCCGGAATCTAATTAGAAATTAAGAGGGAAAATTTCTTGAGATATAATTCATCGGTGGCCCAGGTTATAATTCCTTCAGATATCTTCTATGATTTACCTTTTCTCTATTTGTTTGGGCTTATGTTTCTCTATCAGTCTGCTGCAAACCATTTTACATCTCCATGAATGCTAAATCTGATCTACAATCCTATCATGAATAAATATGGAGGGTCTGTTAGCCAAACAACTTTTTCAGTATACAAAAATTGTAAATAACATCTGACCAGAAAATGAGACCATACATGGATTCCAAGTCGAGCTACTGTAACTATCACCATTTGTGCATGTGCACTTACCAGAGATGAATAAACAATGTAAAGGCGAGATGAGTACCAGCCAGTCACAATACATAGAAGAACATGCATTGGAATAAGATTTATTATGAAAGTGTAACCTCCCCAGGAACAGACCTACAAAGAAGAACCTGTATTAAAATTATCTTTATAATATCAATAACAATAATTGCATCATGCATGGATATCATTTGTTATTCCAATGACCTAATTACCATATAAAAGTAAGCCAAGGCATTTAAAGTAGCATAAAAAAGAGATCCAGTGTTCAATGTCTGCAAAAGTTCAAAATAACGATCACGTTAACAAAACAGGAAACTCCAGCATATTAAAATTATTTTTCATGCCATAATAAGATTAGTTTCATTGCAGACTCTAATCAATTTCCTCAGCAATGGAACTACATATTATAAGACTGCAAATCTTCATGAATGGACATGACTTAGGTACTAAGATTTACAAAATACCAATACCATCATTTTTAGATTTCTGCTATAATTTACACTGAACAAGGTTTGCACATGGATGTACCTTGATATATAGATAGAATTTAATGATCAAAGCAAATATAGCTACAATCTCATTATCATAACTTCCAGCCACAGATCGCAATATATTTGAAGGCACCTGCAACCAAACAATTAATTATAAAATCAAAAACATGTTATCAACTTTAGCAATTGAACAATAGACTAAAATAATAAATACAACGATTAAAGAAATTATGCAAAAAAGAAGAATGCTTTCTTACAAAACGCATTATTTTCTTAGTTGGCTACTTGTACTAGCACTGAAACTAAGTATACATTCAGGGCAGCATTTGCCACCTTATACTATTCATGCAGGCATGCTTCGATTTATTTTGTAGTCAACTGGAAGTCCAATATAATTATTCGGTAACAATAGAAAGTGCATTCTATGTTTATAAATTAGGATATAATCACACAGATGACTACCATCTCCCAAAGCCCAACTGCCATGCATATACTTTATCAAATCCGGATCCCATAATAAATTTAAATAGAACTTATAAGACTGTTATAAAGGATAGATTTACATAGCCTTCAAATTATCCTACAGATTGTTTAATTTCGTTTCTCATACATTTCCAATCAGCATTGCCCTGGGGAAGCATGCCCACCCTTGGAAACAAGTAGCAAAACTCACCAATATTGACTGGGACTCATGAGTCAAACCTGGCTCGCCTCTCAAAACAAATGGTTTCAAAATGCCAGATAGTCAAATTCAATGCCAGCATGTCTAGCTTGCAAGTACTCACAGGAAAAACTCTTACCCACAAGTACTAACTGAGTTTTCACAGCCAAGCAATTTTGACTCAAAATCCTGATGAAAACCTCAGTCTGTCCCCTTATAATTACCAGTTTGCAAAATAAGCCCCACTATGCTCAGATTTTTTCAACAGCTTCTGCAACACAGAAAAATAGTGTTTTCGACATTCACAGCTAAAGTTTCTAGCATTCAGTGAGGCCAAAGGAAAATCTTTTTCAAATTCAGATCACCGTGTGGTGGGCATTCAAAGCTATAGCAGCAGTCTATTTTAGAATTGCAGGAAGTAATTTCACTCATTTAGACACTGCTAAATTTTCTTTCAACAAGTTCTCAACTCACCCTAAGCTCCCTAAGAAAATTTTCCACAAAATGAGACCATACATGGATGCCAAGTCGAGCTACTGTAACTATCACCATTTGTGCATGTGCACTTACCAGAGGCGAATACGCAATGTAAAGGCGAGATGAGTACGGGCCAGTCACAATACACAGAAGAACATGCATTGGAATAAGATTTATTATGAAAGTGTAACCTCCCCAGGAACAGACCTACAAAGAAGAACCTGTATTAAAATTATCTTTATAATATCAATAACAATAATTGCATCATGCATGGATATCATTTGTTATTCCAATGACCTACTTACCATATAAAAGTAAGCCAAGGCATTTAAAGTAGCATAAAAAAGAGATCCAGTGTTCAATGTCTGCAAAAGTTCAAAATAACGATCACGTTAACAAAGCAGGAAACTCCAGCATATTAAAATTATTTTTCATGCCATAATAAGATTAGTTTCATTGCAGACTCTAATCAATTCCCTCAGCAGTGGAACTACATATTATAAGACTGCAAATCTTCATGAATGGACATGACTTAGGTACTAAGATTTACAAAATACCAATACCATCGTTTTCAGATTTCTGCTATAATTTACACTGAACAAGGTTTTCACATGGATGTACCTTTATATATAGATAGAATGTAATGATCAAAGCAAATATAGCTACAACCTCATTATCATAAATTCCAGCCACAGATCGCAATATATATGAAGGCACCTAGAACCAAACAATTAATTATAAAATCAGAAACATGTTATCAACTTTAGCAATTGAATAATAGACTAAAATAATAAATACAATGATTAAAGAAAATATGCAAAAAAGAAGAATGCTTTCTTACAAAACGCATTATTTTCTTAGTTGGCTACTTGTACTAGCATTGAAACTAAGTATACATTCAGGGCAGCATTTGCCACCTTATACTATTCATGCAGGAATGCTTCGATTTATTTTGTAGTCAACTGGAAGTCCAATATAATCATTTGGTAACAACAGAAAGTGCATTCTATGTTTATAAATTAGGATATAATCAGACAGATGAGTACCATCTCCCAAATCCCAACTACCATGCATATACTTTATCAAATCCGGATACCATAATAAATTTAAATAGAACTTATAAGACTGGTATAAAGGATAGATTTACATAGCCTTCAAATTATCCTACAGATTGTTTAATTTCGTTTCTCATACATTTCCAATCAGCATTGCCCTGGGGAAGCATGCCCACCCTTGGAAACAAGTAGCAAAACTCACCAAGATTGACTGGGACTCATGAGTTAAACCTGGCTCGCCTCTCAAAACAAATGGTTTCAAAATGCAAGATAGTCAAATTCAATGCCAGCATGTCTAGCTTGCAAGTACTCACAGGACAAACTCTTACCCACAAGTACTAACTGAGTTTTCATAGCCAAGCAATTTTGACTCAAAATCCTGATGAAAACCTCAGTCTGTCCCCTTATAATTACCAGTCTGCAAAATAAGCCCCACTATGCTCAGATTTTTTCAACCGCTTCTACAAGACAGAAAAATAGTGTTTTCGACATTCACAGCTAAGGTTTCCAGCATTCAGTGAGGCCAAAGGAAAATCTTTTTCAAATTCAGATCACCGTGTGGTGGGCATTCAAAGCTGTAGCAGCAGTCTATTTTAGCGTTGCAGGAAGTAGTTTCACTCATTTAGACACTGCTAAATTTTCTTTCAACAAGTTCTCAACTCACCCTAAGCTCCCTAATAAAATTTCCCACAAAACAAATTTGGAGGTTGAATCTAATCTATTTCAGCAAATATTTAAGGCTTTTTTGTTGTTTTTAAACTTTTTCCCATAAAACCCTAGGACAAAAAATTTAAAATACATAAACCCCCTGTAGAATCAAACTCTGTCCATAATGGAAAACCCCCAGTACACACTTTTTTGCTCCCAATACAACCTGGTTCTCAATCTAGCTTGAACAAAAAAAATTGGAAGAAGAATGTACACTCCAAGCTAGGAAAGTTATTGCAAATATCTGATACAATTCTGACATTCCTTTAAGTTGGTGCAATAAGCCCTTGTTGCAATGATTTATGCAGTTGTCATTGTTGGTCATGGGTTCAAAGTACAAAATATGAAAACCTCAGGGTTGAATTTTATTTCTTAGATAGTTGAGGATCTAAGCCAAATTCTTCCATACTATCACCAGACATCAGTTGACACGGGTTGTACCATCACGAATAACAAACAGATAGGTACAAGGAATAATACCTTGATAAATTTCTGTGTTTCTTGTCCGAAGAGCAGGATGTTCCCTATCCCTAGTATGTGATATTTTTATATGCATTTCAAAAGTGGTGTAGAGATTAGTTGGACACCCCGCAGAGGATTCCAGCACTTTCTTGAATAGTATAACTTATCCTACCTTCAAGTCAGACACATGTCTGTATGTGGGTAAAGATTAGCTTCATCATTAAGCTAAGTCTTGCTAAATGCATCAAGATTATGGGTCGACTGCAAAGGTTGCAGAATTAATAAGCAAGGAACATAATCCTCTTGTGGATTTTATTTGAGCACATGCAAGCTAACCCATGTACACCCATGTAGTGAAAAGACAGGTGCTGGTTGATTAATCATAAATCCATGTCGTGGATAAGGCTGACTATTCTTGTGAATAGAAATTAAGCACGTGTTTGCAAACATAAGAATAGGAATTATCTGTAAATATGCGGACCTACAAGACAACTTGCTTCTTAAGGTGACTTTGCTTACAGGTAAACCAACCTCAGAAATACCTACTTATAGCACTCCAACAAAGCACAAAATCTTCTTCAAGAATAGAACCCTATAGGAAAGACTAATCAACAGCTTTAGGAAGGATTAAAATAGCAGCAAAAGAATTTATGTGGAGGCCCTAATCAGCTTTTCATCAGTCAAGAATAGCAAACCATGTAAGAGCTATGTCAGAGTTTCAAAAAGCAGAACTACAGTACTTTTCTTGGAAGATCATGTGTCCTATCAGCATCCACATCAATAGACTGAATTCAGCAAAAGCCGCACTACTGTTGAGGAGGAAATTTGGGCTTATATATCAGATAAACTTGGCATAGATTCCATGACAAATTCAGTGCTGCAGTTCAGACAGAACTGCAATGATTTTAAAATGCAGAAAGGCACTTTCAAATCAGAATAGAAGCGCTGCTTTTGATTCTCTGAAGAGAATGTGGAGCATAGGATAATGATACCACAAATCATTCTAAAACTTGTAAACGCCAACATTATTAGTGAGGACAAAATCAGTCAATTTTTAGACCAAGACTAGAATTGTTTCTGGCATCAATTTTCAGTGCTAGGAGAGATTAAATTCATTGTAAATATATCCTTGCTTCTAGCTAAATTTTGCTTGAATCTATTTCTAAACCTAGCTTTTCTCTTTGGAGATGGGATTCCATCCCAAAAAGGTTTAAATCGACTTTATTTTCAGTATAGTTCCTAGAGATTTCTTGCATCTGCTTCAAGTCAGAATTAGAATGAGTTATCTTTATAGAAAAGCAATCCATGTTTAGCACAAAGATCTCACAGCCTCAGGGATATGCACAAGAGAAGGCAGAAAGAGCCAACCATTGGTGCACAGAAGTCCTTCAACATTCTTACTTCTTGCTCTTCATCGTGTTTCCAAGTCCTTAAGCTACAATCAAACATTGTTCATAGGACAAGAAGGTTCTTAAGCTCTGTTACTTGCATGTCCCCTTAGGTCCTTTGGACAAGTCTTACTCTGAATTTTATTAGAACTTTGTACTCAAATCAACATTTGTGAATGAAAGTCATCGTGTTCAGTCTATGAAAACATTTGATTAATTACAATCCCTTTAGTTTGTCGACTCTCTTAGCTTCAAGATTCAGATTTAAGTTTTATTAATCTACGAGATTCCATTTATAATTGCCTCCCTGATTTTCTTCTTTTCTCATACCCAAGGACAAGGCTGTGAAGGCACTGGTCACTCATGCACAATAGACATCTCATACAAGGTTATGTGCATATTTTGATAGTTTTTTGCTTATTTAGAAAATTAGTTTTCAGATATGCAAACATTAATCACAAATCTGAGCCTTTTTCTTACTAATTTGAAACATTTGATCACAAATTTTCAAATTTCCAATAAAAAAGACACCTTTCGGATACCCCAATCAGATCAGGGAAGCACTGATCCAGAAGTGAGAGGAATTGTGCAGGTGACAGAAAGAAAGCTGAAAGAGGTCGTAGCTAAGAGTTTCAGAACAATGTTTTGTATAGGAGCTTGGGTAGTTGTTGAAACATTGGAGCTATGGTTAAGAAGTGAGAACCACAGAGACATCTCTGGTGTGAATGTGATAGATATTTCTATCTAGAGTGGGTGCCCATCATGGAGCATATAGCACAGTGAAAGAGAACCTTCATGTCTCGAGACAGGTACTAGGTTCGATTCCTAGTAGGGCAGGCATGATTTCTTACTTGAATATCAACGGGATATTTTGAAACTGTGTTTGCTAAAGCTGCATCTAGCATATCATATGGACACCCATAAAAGAGGTCCTCTATCCTTTGCTCCCATCGTTCAAGTGCTAGAGGTGTTATGTGAGAGGCATTAGGACCATCCATAAGCTCATCAGTTCTCCTGCACCATACTATACCACGCATAACACTTCAGATTAGAAAGTGGGCAGTTTATTTGTCCTTCCCAAATTTACATGGACATCAAGTGTAAAACAAAAACATTGAATATTCAAGAAATTTGCTGAGAGAATTCTTCAAATCTACAAGTATAATATCCACAACCACGGATAGGGTTAGCTCATTTCATTTTCCTGTATTTCATTAATTTTGGCACAATTGTGCCACTCCATACAGAAGTACTTCCCTTAGAATGTACCCAATGGTCTATAAAGCATTTCCTATCCCATAAGTAAATAAGCTGGACAATTAGGAGGTTGGATTTTGTTTAGGCATTCACACTAGATTAATCAGTACTATGCAAATAAACTAGGCAATAATTTTCCAACATATACAACTAACTATAGGAACAAAGTATCCAGAGTGAGAGCCAATATGAGTCTGTGAATGTGTATTAAAGTAATAAATGGTTGGAAGCAGAGTAGACAGATAGTATACTCGGGTCAAAAGTTCTTGGCCCTTGGGTGCAAAATATTTAACATGGATGACAATCATAAGGTGGATGACTTTACAGTACCACTAAAAAAACTTGACTGGCATATTTATGCAGACAACAAGGCAGCTTGCTGAGAGCATTTAACCTTTACAGAGCAAAGTGGGAATCAAATAGAATATGGCAGAACTCCATAGCCAGAACAACGGAAATAATTACTGTGGTATTGTTCTATTGCTAGGCCACTTCTTGCAACTCAACTATTCACATTGGATGTAAGTGTTTTGAAGGTTGTGTGCAGAGAACCAGCATATTCCACATATTTAGTAAGAAATGATACACTAATGATACGTCTCAAAACAAAAGCCTTGCTTTATCTCTCGTTTCTTCATTACTAAGGTGGCGGGGCTCCATAACAAATCTTAGCAATAATTTTCCTTTCTTGATCATAAAGTTGGCATCCCATACACACGGGAATTCTAATTACTATCACAGAGAGCATGTTTAATTGGTATTAATTCATAATTTATCCTCCATGTTTTAAAATTATCCTATGGTTTTTGCACTCACCATAGATTGCCCAAATAGCCTTCCTTCGGTCCGGGGTCATCAACAATGTTCCTGAAACAAATAATCAACGCTTCAAATTGACTTCCTTCCAATAAAGTGAGCATGCATGAAGGTCACAAAAGAAAAATCCACATGAATCAGCCCCCAGATGTTAACTATCCATTTATCACTTTCGATCTCCCTGATATTCTTTAGTGTACTATGCCCCTGAGTCACTTTCGCTTATACTTAAACCAAAATCACAGTCAGCATGAGCAGAGGAACATAAACTGCATACAATGTTATCATATTATAAGCTCTGAGGTGATGAGTTCTGTGACCTTTACACTTTACTACAGTAGCTATAGGTAATGAGACAGTACTCAAATGGTCACCTACAACAGCCCTAGTTATGCTCTAAAGCAGCAGCAAACATCCTTCAGTTTAATTCTGGGCAGCCTTGAGGCTAATTTGGGCACTTTGAGGCTATTCTGGGCATCCTTGAGGCTATTCTAAGCAGAATAAAAACTAGCTACAGCAAATCACACAACTCTATAATAAACAATACTATCATATAACAGTCTAAAAATTTCCCCACATGATTTACTTGGAACCATACCTAAGAAAGTTTCATAGCACGATGTATTGTTAATGTTGCATATCTAAAATTATTAACATACATGGAGAAGGTCAACTATGTAGTGAAATATGACCTGAAACTCATAACTATTTGTTATCAATAGTACATACCTTTAACAGAAGCAAATCTTAAGCCACTGAAAAATAAATGTGTACATACCAAACTGAGAATCTGAAAACTTGTGGATTCCTCCTCCTGACTGCAATGAACATGAAAAGCAAATGAGTTTATTTTAGTCAAAATCATGTTACCATTCTATTCACCTCAAGACAACTAGAAATTCAAATCCAACATTATTAGTTCCATGCTCATAATGCTTACTGAAGCAAATTCTATATACCTGTAAACGAGAATTCAGTTCTAAAAAATAATACTTGCCAGAGTCCATGCTATAAAGATACTCAATAGTTGCAGCCCCAATATAGTTTACACACTTTGCAAGTCTCCATGCACCCTGCTCTAATTGCTTCACAGTTTCAGGTGGAGCAACTGTAATAAAACCAATACAAACATAATTTTCAATAAAACCAAACAAACATAATTTTCATCTCTTTCAACTTAACGCTCCATTATTCACTGCTTTAAAGTTGGTCCTCTAGAATCATCAAATGCCATGTACAATAACAACATGATAAGGTAATGTACAATAGATATCAACAGTAAACAATCATAACCAATATTTGAATCAAGCATATACTCAGATTTTTCAGATTTGATCTTGTCACCGAAGGGACAAGTCAATATAGACAAACAATTTATGTACCTTGCGAGAGATCCATAGACTGTTAAAGCATAAGCATACGGACAACATACTGACCCAGACTTCTTAGTTAACAAGCACATTCATACCCAGTACAATCAATCTGTCAACACAGTCATGCTGGGTAAGGATGCAGTCACATACTACAGAGACACACAAGCATACTTTGCACAGTCATGCTTGAAAAAAAACAGTCCACTAGGGAAGACCCCACGGTCCACACAAGAAAACAGGCTCATGGTCACTTCATGGTCATGCTAGGGAAGGACGTGGGAAGGACCCATAGTCCACCCGATAAAACTGATCATGGTCATGCTGGAGAAGGACACATAGTCCACCAAGAAATCAGATCACGGTCATGTTGGGGAAGGACCCACAATCCACTCAAGAAAACAGATCACAATCATGCTGGTGAAGCACCCATAGTCCACCAAGAAACAGATCACTTTCACGCTGGTGAATGACCCAAACTCCACCCAATAAAACAGATCATAGTCATGCTGGAGAAGGACCTCTCAAGGTATCACTAAGGAATAGGTTTTTCGTCCTTGTTGAAGGACCCACAATCCACCAAGAAAGTGCAAAGAAACAAATGACGGTCACGCTGATGAAGGAGCCACATTCCATGAAGAAACAGACTCACGGTTACACTGTGGAAGAACCCACAGTCCACCCAAGAAACAGGCCACGGTCACGCTGGTGCAAAGTGACCACATGGAAGGTGTAACAAGAAAAGCCCAGTCATGGGGATGGTGTAGCAAGATATCACATGGAGCATCAACAAAGATCGTGCAAAGATCACGCAGAGGGAGAGAGTTCAGTAACGCTCCTTAAGGTAAAGTATCAAAACATTAATAAACATCACCTATGGACAAAGTAAGATAAAGGATCATGAGGTGATCATGAGTCAACCCAGGTGGCCACAACAAAACAAACAACAAACCCAAAAGCTCAAGGTGAACCATATAAGGTGGACATGCAACTCCTTTATATGACCAACAAGACCAATAATATGTTATCTCTCTCAAGGTACATTGTTTTATATATTTTTGTCATCATTGTATAAGATTCATTGGTCATAGAAAGTAGAACCAATCATACCCACTCCATACCACAACAGGTGCACAACAATGAGTTTTATAACAAGAGATTTTCACACCATAGCCATGTTTCAAATCAACAACAATCACAATTTCCTAATGAGTTAATATGCACTCCACACAAACATGACAAAATTAAAGAACATGATATGCCATTTAAGAAAATATTTAGAAAACACATTTCAAGAAAAATGCATTAAGTAATATTCCATTTAAGTATTGAAGTAGCAATATGGGCATGGGCATCAAAATTTGACAAACAAAAACTAGTTTCATCCTTTTGAAAGTAATATTAAACATAATTGTTGAACTAGCGAACAGTTTAGCAACCCTCAAGAACCATGCTTCAAGAACGCATAGAGAAATATTTGACAAGCGATAACTTCACATAGAGTTATCCCAACTGTTCGGCATCCGAACCATTCACCGCACCTGAAGATAAGATAAATTAAAATGATTATAAAATGAGTATGAAATTTATACAAACGAATCAACAATAATACAAAAAATACTACTTCATAAATAAGTTATAAGATAGTAGTACAAAAGATAAGATAAATTAGAATGGTTTGAAAACTTCACCCTATTTAAATTTTTAATGAAATCCTCAAAAATTCTGTGGTCACCTTCTTCTAACTTGTATGTGTCGTTCTTGATATTGTATGATAGGTTTGCCATTGCTATAACAGATTCAAGTTGTATGAATAGATGATCTGTTGAATCATACTTGTACATGCGTTGTCCCTTTATTCTATTGTACCAACAACATTGAAGCTCAACACCTTCAGGCCTATCCAAAAGATCAATGTCATTATGGTAATCAAACACCCTATTACCATCCTTCTTTCTTATTCTTTGAACTCTTCCAATGTACCAAGTCCCAGAATAAATGTCGTGCTTTGTACTTTGAGATACACCTTTTCTTGTAGTACATTCCACTAAAGCTATAGACTCGCTCTCAAACAACACCGTACAATATGATCCAATTCCAAAACCAATTGCAACACCCTTTTTGGGGGCCCTCTCATCTCTCCTGAAGTATACTCCATTCCTCACCTTAGTCAATCTACCTTTCGATAATGTCGGGTTTCCATTCAATTGACTAACCAAACAAGATTTTTACATGTCCTTTCCATCGAGCTCCACCACTGGTTTGGTAGATATGTTTACATTTTCATCAACGGAATCTAAAATTCCATCCAACTCGCGCCTCCACTCACTTTCCATCATTTGCAATTCACTATCATTGAGGACCATAAAAGACGAAGATTGGAATATGGATTTCAAATGACCCGGTGGAGAATTATCAACTACTTCATCCACCTCTTCAAATGTTGGAACATTGTGATCCTCTATCCATGGTTTAAACCACCAAGAATCTTCTGTGTGTCTTTTTGGTTGCATGCCAAGACCTTGTAAAATTCCCTGTGCATCCTCCAATCCTATCTTGAGAGCTTCTATAATTTTATTATCGGTGGAAATTGAATCATATTGTGACAAGACATCACCTTCCTCTACATATTGTTGATGCAATTTGCTCCAGATACTCATTTGTTTCTTATGAGATTGATTGAAACGAAGCCCTTTGGGATTTGATTCTTCTTCAGCAACTCTATTAAGGGTTACAATAGCATGAATTAAGTCAGCAAAATCATATGCCCTCTCTGCTCCAACCATGCCACCGACTTTGCTGAAGAAGTTCTCACATACATCTGACCCAGTCAGGTGCAATGCACATGGTAAGTTAGAGTATTGATCACGAAATAATCTCATCAACAAAACCGCAAAGTGGCAAGAAATTTTTACATCTTGATATGCCTCTCTACTAATGAAATTAATGTTGACATTAGTATTTTCCTGTTCTCTAACCCAACATAGCCATAAGGTGAAGAAATGATGGACTCTTGAAGAATTTCGCACTCTTTCCTAAAGAGTTAAACTAGGAGACAAAAAAATATCAATATAGTCAGCAACGATTGCTAGATAGGTCTCTGTACCTGATGTCCTCTCTGTCCTGCCACTTGTACATCTCATTTCCTTCAAGCACCTCTGGACATGCCTTGAAGCAATGCATTGTGCTGAACCCCAGTTTTGGTGATCAATCCTCTCTATATCCTCAATTTTAAGCTTGTGGTCATCCACTTTAAAATTGTTATAAACCAATCTTACATGGTTAAAACTAACCAACTCTTTTCCAACAATCAGATCTCGTCGACCACTAAACAAAGTATTCACTAGATTTTTGCCATTGTGGATGTAATCCTGGTCATGAATTCCTGTTACTTTAAAGACATCATTAAACCCAGTTAGTCTCCACCCTTCCCAAGGAATTTTATATCTCATGCCTGTCGTTGAGTAATAATCCTTCAACATAAGCATTCTTCTCCTACTATCCCCATCTGAGGAATGACCAATAATAGGTCCTAAAAAATATTCCACATGTTTCTTCCATAGGTCTTCTACTTTTTCCCATTGTTGATGGAAAAAATTTGCATCAAACCTATTGCACGTTGGATGAACAACCACAACCAAATGAGGAAGCTTCTCATGTAAAGGGTTCGCAATAATAACACGTGCATAATGGCCATTCACACAATTCTTGAAGGCATCTGTAATAATCTCATAGCCTGCAGCGCCCTCACCAACTGTCACCAAGAAATTTGATTGGCACTTATGTTCTTCTTTCATACCACAAAAACCCACCAATGTATCACTTTTTGCTACCCACCTTACATATTTTTTGACAACAGTTTCATCTTCAGCAAGGCATACGGGAATTGGGCCCTCTATACCATGTTTGGATTTGTAGGAAGCATAAACTTTTCCGATTGTCTCAAAAATGTACTCTTGCTCCCCTGGGATATATGTCAATGATTTTCTAACTTGCCTTAAAGTCGTAGATATCGAAGGGTCATCCAGATTCAAGCTAATAAAGCTATGTAATCTAGGACCTCCCCATAACTTAATCATCTCATAAATTGAGTGGATTCACTATACCTTCTACCCGACTTTGAACGAACTAGGTTGTGAAATATATCTTGAACAAATTCCCAAACTGCATCTTTACCTTGTAATTTTCCTTGCTTATGAGGCTCACACACATCCTTGCAAAACCTGGAAACATCCTTCCTTCCTGCAGATTCGAACAACTTTTCCCTTAGAGACCTTGTTCTTATAGACAGTGTAGCAACCTTTGTCCTCTCCCACGAAAGAGATCGCATTGTTAACCTATGTGTAGCATTTTCTTTTCTTGCAACAATTTTGAGTTCAGTTTGAGTCAAATGGTCCAACCTTCTCCCTTTCCCTGTATCTCTCCCATGTCTTTTCATTTTTCTCCTTGATTCATGATATAATCGCATTCGAAAGTCATCACAATTAGGTATAATCTTACAAAAATTGCATGTCAATGAATCAAAAGGTATTCCTATTTCAAAAACCCTCTTGCATTGAATATGTCTGTATGTACCATTAATA
>LPNX010054577.1:176926-201828 GCA_001517045.1 Pseudotsuga menziesii
TTTGAAGTATGAAAATGAAGATTGCTACACTGTTACTCTGAAGTGATGTATGCACTCTACTGCATCCACATCACTGGTTTCGACTGACGATAGGCATTTTTTGTTAGATTTCAAGAAGAAAGTGAATTTGATTCACATTTGATTATGGTGTCTTCTGCCTCAATTGAGGGAAGGGAGAGTCATTTTTTCAAACTGTATTGAGTTATTTAGACAATTTTTAATCTTCTCATTCATTGTTTTCATAAAAACACCATGTTCTTTTATTTTATTGTAGAGTTATTACTTTTACAAATGCTAGTAATGGTATTCAATTTCTCCCAACATCATATGACTATCAGGTGATGTTGAAAAATATACAAATAGACCAAATAAATTCACCCCTGTTTTTTGAATTTAAAGGATAGGCCGTATTCAAACGTGGAAGGCAAATTTAAATAACATAATCCAATCTAGTTGATACTTCGCAACAAGAAACCCAGCTTGACAAGGCTAAGCAGACTCATTCTCTCTTTCTTCTTGGAACTATTGAAGGATCAGCCCAAAAGTGTTCTATAAAGTTTATTTTAGGTGACAGTTCCGGTTCAAATTCCAAATACATAAGCCTCTTATAGTCATATGCAGTGATGTAAATATCTCTGATATCTCCTCATTTTTCTGAGTTTTTCAGGTCCAAGTTTATGCTTACTGATGTGTTTTGATATTTTCCCCAATATATTCTGGTAGGACATAATATATGGCAACAGAAAACCCACATGGCAAGGCTAAGCAAACTGAAATTATTTTTCTGCTTAAATTATTGAAAGACCAGCAGAGGAATGTTCTATGCATTCCATTTATCGGTAACATTATTTGCAAAATTGGCTGTATGCTAATATACTCATACTACCAGCTTGGTTTTGGTAGGATAGAGTAAATGGAAACAGAAAACCCAGATGGAATTCTCTTATTCTACTTGAACAATTGAAAGACCAGCCCATAAATGTTCTATAAACTAAGATTTTAAAGTGTTTGCATTTAAGTTGATTTTAGGTGACAGTTCTAGTAGAACCTAGATGGAAAAGCTAAGCAGACTGGAATTCTCTTTTTCTGCTTGAACTATTGAAAGACCAGCCCAGAAATGTTCTATAAACTAAGTTTTTAAAATGTTTGCATTTTAGTTGATTTTAGGTGACAGACAGTTCTGGTAGATATGCATAGTTTTCTTTGAACTCTTTGGAAGTGAATCACCATCCTAATTCTTGAATATCAATTTAGATGAGAATAACCCTCAAAATTAGACCTGACTCAGAGGTGTCATATTTATCTTAATTTTCTTTGATATATATGAGAGAATCATAGGACAGAGTGAACCAAATCTAGTGCAAGACTTTAGCTGTGTAAGTTCTCAATCTGAATCTACTCAGATGAGCTCTTTGTTTTTTCTTCGTTGATTTTTCTGAATCTATTATCTCATAAGATCCTTCCTGCCATGATTTTAAGTTTCATTCCCTGATTGGATCTTATTGTTCAAATAGAGTCCACATATTGTAAGGAGAACCTTGATTTCATCATTACAGTTGAAAATGTACCAGGTTCCATTGTCCTTATTCTGAGCATAAAAGACTCCATGTTGACCCTTTTGTAGTAAAATAAGTTTGTTACATGTAAAGTGACAAAGAGGTGGTTACAGATGAAATTAAGCATTCAAATTCCCTGGAAAATAAATACCACTTAATTCAATCAAAATGACCAGTGAGGATCGACGATAATCTAATATTGAGAACATGGGAATTGGTGTACTAATGCAGGTGTTCAACAAAGGCAGTGCAGAAAGGCTCAACAATGTGATAAAGGATCGAGATGGTATAAACCCAAGCACCCAAAGCACAAGTTCATGCATTGTTCAGTCTCCTTTGAATTGGTTCCCACGAAAGAGGATAGAATCGTATCTAGAGCGGAAGATAAGAATGCTGCAGGTATATAAGTCCGTATTTCATACCCTCCAAAAATTTAGTGTCAGTTAATATTTTTGTACTGCTTCACTGCATTTACTCTTAGAATGATGTGTTTAGATGCATGCCAATATAATCCTAATTTGACCCTTTCTGGCATCTCAACAACATCATGAATTTTCAAAATTTGAACAGAGGAAAAGGAAGGCATGAATGCCACACTTGACAAGACATTGGGTGATTCAAATCCACATTTACCCAGGATAGAAAGAGAGAAACTAGCAGCCCAAACTGCAGCAAGGGTAGCTATGGAGGCTCGTAAAGCTACCTTGGTGGAAGCATCGTAAATTAGGATTGAAGGGTTGTTAGCTTCTTTTGCTAAGGTAGTTGGAAGTGGGAAAAAATAGACATGTTGAGACAGAGAATGTTCGCTATGTATACCAGCCAATAGAATCAGCACCGTCACAGTTCTTCCCTATTTATTGTAAAGCAGTCCTAACACTTATTTGTGCTACGTGAGAACATCCATTTTATCACAAATAAAGAAATGCATCCTTTCCATGACCATCTAACTTACAGTAGTAGATCCCACAAACATAACTTTTTCAATGAAAGAGAAAAGTGCTTATCAAGTTTTATAAAAACCTGCTGTAAAATGAACCAGATCTGAAACCTGCTGTAAAATGAACCAGATCTGAAAGTAATCCTGCTGCTTAAAGTCCTGCTAAAAGGAGTAGCAAGAACCCACTCTTCTAGATATCCCCTCTGCAACAACTTCTTAGCAATCACCAGTTTCTAGACGGCTCCTCAGCTTCTTAGCAATCTCCAGATATTAAGCAATCAAATATTATGCAGCCACACAATGGAAAAAACACCCTGAACCCAGCTCACAGGCACCTCGGCATGCAGCCACACAATGGAAAAAATGCCCTAAACCCACTTGCAGGCACCTCGGCATGCAGCCACACATGGAAAAAACGCCCTAAACCCAGCTCGCAGGCACCTTGGAATGCAACCACACAATGGAAAAAATGCCCTAAACCCAGCTCGCAGGTGCACTCAGACCTCAGACCACAAGCAAACGAGCTCGCAGGCACAGCACAGGCACGCAGGCAAGGCTCAGAGGACTCGTGAATGGCTCAGGCCAAAAATTTGAATAAAACATTCCCTAGCATATTGCATATTTAAATAGTAAAAAAAAAACCCTAGCTACCCCTAATATACCCCCAATATATTAATTTTTAATTTTTTAATTTTAACCCCCCCAATATGAACGGACGTGATATCATATTGGTCCCTAGGTGACGCCCCCGTGTTCACAACCTCCTGAGATCAAGATCATATTCTTTACACATTTGCTCCAACTCAAACCCAAGTGCACTGACATTAACCTTTTTTAATTGATTACTAAAATACTTTATTAACCGTTTATAAATAACAGTGAGAAAATCACATCTGTGATATCCATCCACAAAGAACAATGTATGTTTGGGTATTGCTAGATCTTCAGGGGGAGCCATACTGAAATACCTTCCAATGTTTACGTTGAACCTCTCGAAATGACTTATCTTGAGTCTCTGAATTTGTCTCAATCTATGAGAAATGGTGGTGACAGAAGAAACTAGAGCTTCAAGAAGGTTATGCTCTTCAACTCACACGAAAACATCAAATCTACCACATACCATGTTTTGTCGAGATTCTTCACTACTCGTAAAAAAAAAATTATAAGCTCATTACCAAGGATGAGAGAGCCGTGAAGGTTGATAACTGGTTAAAAGTGTATTCCCAACCAAAAAAAAATAAAAAAGTGCTATATTTTGTTTAACATACACATTCAGACTTCAAAGGTGGTTTCCAACTAAATTAGCATGAAAATGAGCTTTAACTGAGTTAAAATATATTACTTACCTAATAATTGCAGTAAACAAGAACCCGGTTTCCCATTATTCTTCTCTATTTCATGCATCCACTTACAATTTCCCTGGACGATACAATACCAAACTACACACCTGTCAAAGCCACCTGCGGAAACCGGGCGGCTTCTTCCATAGTGCCAGTAAACTAAGTGAATCACTTCTTCACTCACTGGTATGCGCGTGACTTGAAATGTGTGGTGGGTGGCATTGCAATCGAATCAGCAGAGTCTCGGCATAGTGGTTTTGGTCATTTGTAGACCCTAGCTGTAGCTGTGTTTTATATAAAATATTGTGATGAAAGTATAAAGGATAAATGCATGAATGAATGAATGAAAGCTCAAAAGTTTAGAGGGATTTGAATTTTCTATACTGATGTCAAACTATGCATTTTCCATTAAAGAGAATATATAATAACATGGAGAATTCAATAAACAGTCCAAATTTACAATAATAGAATCCATAATGTGTAATGGATGCCCATCAGGTCACCAGTACTGGTAAATCAAAGAACCCATAAATCTTCTTGGAATGGTTCTTCAAGGCTTACCTATGATATCCATATTTCATTGAGATTCAGAGTGCAGATATCTGTACCCTGAAACTTCATTGATACCTATTTAATGATGAAGAAATTACAAATGCAGAAGTCAAAGGATAAATTGAAAATTCCAGACGGATTTTCTCTGTGTATTTGTAGGGTAGGGATTTGGATTAGTTGGAGATAATGGAATATGGGTATTAAATAGAATTGCAATGGTAAGCTTCCCTGATTTGGAGATCATTGGAGACTTAAAGCTGAATGTGGTGAACACAAAGAATTGACTCATTCTACCGGATCCCTTGAGCGATATCTGGCACGTAACGCAAGTGCTTCACCTCCATAAAGAACTTTAATGGATTCCAACTTATAATTCCATCCATATATATATATATATATATATATATATATTGTATATCTCCATGAATGTGTGCTGCTATTTTTTTATCACAGGCCTCCAACTCTTCCTTTAATCCCCTTGTGCTTCTGCCCAGGATTTACTATAAATTGGGAGGAATGGTTGCTTCAATATGCATTTAAGAGAAATATATATGGATCCATGTCCTCAAATTTTATTAATTGGCCTCTACATCATTGCATTCATGGCATTTTAAGAGCTGCCACACCTATTACGAATTCTTTCTCTACCTTATTAACCAATCAATCACTAATTCCAATCAATGATTCGACAACAATTGCATCCCATACATAATTTATTGAGACTTAGCTCCTACTGTTCTAATTCATATTGATTAATTGCACAGCCTGACCAACTGAATTTATGCTCCACTGACTTAATTGAATCCTCAATGCTCTCTCTACATCGATCCATGGAGCTGATTATATTAAAATTTGCATCTATCACTTCATGATATGGTCGAGAATTATCTCTCACGATTACCAACAGCAAAATTCCCAACAAAAGTGTAGCTTATAGGTATGCCTCATTCTCACTGGGTCCCTTCTTATTTCGAGGGAGAAACTTGGTTGCCTCATTTAATTCTTTTTTGTCAGAGAAATTTCTAGGATTCTGCCCTTAACTATTATGTATTAATCAAACCAACTGCAACTGCAAGAACCAAATGGTCCTGTGAATATCATTAACTCAAACTAAGCATTTTCCAATGCCATTACTTATGCTATCACACCGCTGGGTCTTGGGGTACAAAGTCCCAAGCAAAAATCACCTGTAAAAGACCAATAGAAGCTAAGTTAAATCAATATTTAAATAATTCAAAAAATAAAAATTAACAAAAGTATAGTAAAAACATTTGAAAAATAAAAAAATTAAATATGCCTCTCAAATTGATCTACCTAACCGATTCATATATATTCCCTATTGGGAACATAATAATACTAAGATTATGAGTCATATATTCTCCATATGAGAATACTTTTCTCACCCTTTAGGCTTATCTGATTTTTTATGAACGTAACTTAAAAGATCATAAAGCAGGTTGGAGGGGACACAAACTTTGGGACCTGAGCCTTTTGTTTTTTAATTCATTTTTTATGAACCTATAACTTAAAAGATCATAAAGGGGGTTGGAGGAGACAAAAACTTTGGGGCCAGAGCCATTTGTTTTTTTAATTTTGAATTAAAAAGGAAAGAAAAGGTGACGGGTAAAGGGAGTTAGGAATGGGAAATTATTAGAGTGAATCTTTTAGGAAGGGGAACATATGGGATAGCAAAAATAAAGGGACAAGTATATGAAGGGGTTACGATAGGGGATAGACTATTTCAATTTGAAAATGGTGGTGGTTAATGGTTAAATTTAGTTTGGCGAGACAAAAATATTTGGGTTTGATGAAATTTTGGTAGACTATCGAAAGGGTCAAATAGACTTGATTTTAGTTAAATGAAATATGGAGATGATCGACGTGGAGACCGGAACATGATGTCATGGAAATATTGATATGATGACATAGATGAGGTTTTCAAAATGTTCAATGTGTTCTCTTTTGGCGTCATGCTCTGACCTTTTGGAATCATGTCGATGTTGAACATCAACATCTAGCCCAACAAAAATAAAATGAAATATAATGACAAGGATTACCTGACCAAAATGACTGAAAGGACCAATATGTAACCATGAAGGAGGTACATGCACTCAATTTCATCCTTGAAAAGGGAAGGGAGTGAAATAAGTGAGGATATAATTCCACAATGGCCAAAGCAGAGGGAAGAAAGAAGTGTTGGGAAACCAAATAGAAGAAAATACAGTTCAACATACCCTAGGTTGATCACTATGAACAAACCAATAGTTCTTCCCTCTCTATGTCATGTTTTTCCCTGCATAAAAATTAATCGACATCATGCTAGAGTTACAACAAAAAATTTGTTGAAAAGACATAGTTGCGAATTGTACTTAAAGACGTCAAATTCCATAAGAAACGTATTTGGGCATATCATGAAAGTAAATGATGGAAGAAAGACTAGCTAAGCAAATAAACAACAAAAATAAAATAACTTCTCACTAATATGAAAAAATGAAACAAATGCATATAAAGAAGTAAAATTCCCTATGACTAAATGCAACCCTACTTCTACTTATAAAGGAGAAAAATAATCATGCAGGATGCCTGCAAATGTTATTCTGTTATTTTTTGGGGCGTAGTTTGGTAGGTTAAATTTTTTTTTAAATTGTTTTTTATATAATGATTTTTTTACTATAATGTTTTTACTATAATGTTTTTTTTTGCAGATATCCCTCATGGAAAGGAGCACTTTGGGGATCTTGTAGACATAGAAGACCCAATGGAAAAGGACATTGATGTCCCTTAGGAAAGCCAAGCTCTAGAAAATTCCAATTTCGATGAAGAATTTGGCCTGCATGATATTGTTGATTAGTTTAATGTCTTGAAGAAAATCTTAAATTTGACAACTTTCTGATAAGATATATTAGTATTGTTTTGACTTTCAACCTTTATTTTAGAAATAAAATTTCTAAATATATTGTTTTTAATATGTTATTTACAGTTATATGGTATAATGTTTCGTGAATTTATGTGAATCGTAACATTTTCGAATATAGTATGAAATAATATCATTTTTATACAAAAAATCTATGAAAATCCATTGAAAATGGTTGTAAATGTATTTATTTTCTAGAATTTCTTAGACTTTTGTCAATAAAAAGTCTTATTTTTCCTATAAAAATGTCTTATTTTAAAGAAAAAATTCCAAAATGCATATGTTTTTAAATATAATTTGCTTCTAAAACTATGTTATTTTGTTAAATGTCTAAAAAACACACTTGAAAATAGAAAGTAATAATATTTTACGACAAAGATGATTCAAAGGCCCAAAAAATGCCATAAAATGAAAATGTCTGATATTGGTATCAACCCTTTTTTAAATGGAGGTAAAAATAGCTACTAAAATTAAGAGAGAGAAAAATGAGAATAAATTAGAAATGTCGAGTTCTCGTTTCATAGTATAAGTGGTTTCTTCAGAATAAATTTCTTCCCCATGAGGTAGTTCCTCCACATATTCAAGGCATCGATAATGGCTGCTAGCTCAAGACCATATATGGGATAATTTTGTTTGTTCTCCTTTAATTTTCATGAATCATAACAGATCTCACAATCATTATGCTTGAGCACTTCTTTAGGTCCTTCCTTTCTCGCATCGATGCAAACCACACACTCCCCGTCGGGATTTGAAATTTGTAGTATCGAAATAGTAGCCAAAACATATTTACGCTTTAGAAAAATTTCCTCACACTTGGTCATTCATAAAAACTTGTTTTCCTTGTTTTGTAAGGTGGTCATGGGACAAGAAATCCTCAAACATTTCTCGATGAACTTTCAGTAGTAACATGTTAATCCCAAAAATGACCTAACATCAGTGACACATGTATGGGTAGGCCAATCCTCTATTAATTTAATATTTTTTGGGTCAACGATTATCCCCTTCTCAGAAATGATGTGACCTAGGTATTGTATCTGTGGCTTGTAAAAATCACATTTACTAAACTTAGCGAAAATATGGTGCTATCGTAACACTTGTTGTACTATATGACGATGCTCCTCATGTTCCTCTTTACTATTATAGTAAACTAGGATGTCATCTATAAAGAACAATATAAATTTATCTATGTATTTATTGAAGATATTGTTCATCATGCACATAAAAAAATTTGGTGCATTGGTTAGCCCAAAAGGAATTACTACAAACTTGTAGTGGTTGTATCGAGTCTGAAATCCCATTTTATGTATACATTCCTTGCAGATATGTAGCTCATGGTATTTGAATCGTAGTTCGATCTTTGAAAATATATTTTCTCCTCTAACTTGATCGAACAACTCATCTCTCTTATGGAGTTAGTAACGGTTCTTAATGGTCATCTTCTTAAGTTGATGGTAATCGATGCACATCTGCATAGTACCATCCTTCTTCTTTATGAAAAATATAGGTTCTTCCCAAGGTGACACACTCAATCAGATATAAACCTTTTCAATCAACTCTTGTAACTACAACTTGAGCTCCACCAGTTCTGGTGCACTCAAGTGGTATTGGGATTTTGAATTCAATACTGACCCTTGTGTTAGTTCTATGGAAAAATCTAAGTCTATTTTTTTGTTAATCCTAGTATTTACTCAGGAAATACATCCTTAAATTCTATGAGAATCAGAAAGTCGATGTGTTTCTCTGTTTCTGCTTCTACATCCTAGATGTTTACTGCAAAATGTTTCCACTCTTTCCTAATTCACTTCTTTTCCTGTAAGGAGGATATTTGTCTCACATAAACCTTCTTAGTTATGCATTGAATATGTGTCCGATTCCCTTCTCTATCTGTGCACGGGATTGAATGTTTTAGACAATCAATCATGAGATGTGTAGAAATTCAGGCCAGCAGTAGATTAATTTTACCCACAACAATTATCAATTGATCATGCAAAATTGCTAACAATGGAGACTGAATATGGAGCTATAACACAAAATTATATTAACTGAGTGTACAATAGCCAACCCTGTAATAACATAGGTTTTTGAATATATAGAATACATCAAGAGGTCAAATGCATAAGGAGGAATCCAAAACTAGCATAAAGCAGGCTTACTCAAAATAAGCAAATCCCCCATAGGTGTAAAAAGTTGATCCCAAATCTGTCATGGAGCTCACGAATTGGAAAGGGAACATGGGAAAGCTAAAGAGTAGTGGAATGGCAGCTCATACATGCTTTTGCATGGATAAAAGAGTGGAGGATGAAGAGGACAAAAAACTAGTTCACCTCACCTAGTCTTGCTTTCCTATGTGCCTTAAAACACTGAAAAAGCAGGTAGTAAAGCAGAAAAAGCAGATAGGCGCCTAGGAGGCCAGGAATAAAGCAGATTTGATTCCTAAGGCTTTCCCAAGTGCTACATGGGTCAAATATGGCAAGTTTGACCTCTATGGATAGGCAATTAGCAACTTGCACAAGGTGGGACACATGAACTAGGCAAATAAGACAGAAATAATGAAATTAATGTCTAAGTGGGTAAACTATGGGTTGATTATTCTAACACCCCCCTTAAGCCTGACTTTATGAGTAATACATCAAAAATATAGGGCCTAGCAACAAGGCTTAGTCACCCTTTACATACTGCATGTCCAAATAAACAAGGAAAGAGGCAAAACCAACTTGGGAAAATCCTCCCTTAAACATGGACTGTAAAACAAAATTGTAGAATCTTGTATCCACTCATGCCTTTACAGCATGAACAGCAATCCCCAGTAGTGATTTGACATTACTGAAGGTCTTCTCACAAAATGCTTTGGGGAAGATATCAGCTACTTGTTCTGAAGATGAACAGAAGAGTAGGTGAATGGTGCCATCATGCACAAGCTCTCTGATGTAGTGCATGTGAATCTCAATGTGTCCGGTTCTCTGCTTCTAAAATGGATCTTTACATATTCAAATGGTACTTTGGTTATCACAGTAGATGGTAGTTGAGTACTCAGTTTTGAAACCACACTCTCCAACTAAACCCTGCAACCATAAACAGTGAGTTGCTGCATTAACAACTCCTCTGTACTCAGCTTCTGTAGATGAGAGTGCAATGACACTCTGTTTCTTGCTTGACCAGCTGATTGGCCCTTCTGCAAGCATGAACACATAACCTGAAGTGGACTTTCTATATGTGCTATCACCTGCCCAATCACTGTCAGTAAATCCAATCAAATCAAGATCATATTTTGCCTTATAGAAGATCCCATGTGTCCTTGTTCCCTAAACAAAGTTAAGGATCCTTTTGGATGATTTCCAATGGATCTCATGAGGCTGATCCATGAATCTAGAAGCCACACTTACTGCATAACAAATATTAGGTCGAGTATTTGTCAAATACAATAAACATCCAATGAATTGCCTATACAGTGTATTGTTTACCATCGGTGGAGAATCATCTTCCTCCAGCTTCACTCCTGAAAGGAAAGGAGTTTTGCTTTCTTTGCAGTCTTGCATTCTGAATTTGATCAGAAAATCCAAGGCATAATTGGACTGGTGCACCTTTATTCCATCTTTGGTTTGAGCAATCTCAAGCCCCAGAAATTGACTTAAGAGCCCCAAATCTGTCATGGAGAAGGCTTGGTTCATAGCTCCTTTTAAGGAAGCAATCTCAGCCTGTGAGCTTCCTGTAATGAGGAGGTCATCAACATATAACACAACGATCATTAATGAACCATTAACAGACTTCAAATAGACATTCATATATGATTTGCACCGAACAAAATTCAGAGATAGCAAGAAGCTATCTATCTTGGCATACCAAGCCCTGGGGGCTTGCTTTAGCCCATACAATGACTTTCTCAACCTGCACACAAGAGAAGGGTTAGTATAAAAACCTTGAGGCTGCTGCATATATATCTCCTAAGTAATATATCCATTCATAAAGTAACATTTTACATCCATATGATGTACCTCCCATTGCCTTGAGGCTGCAATGGCTAGAGCTAGCCTGATGGAATCCATCTTTGCCACTGGTGCAAAGGTCTCATTGTAATCGATGCCATGAACCTGTGAGTAGCCTTTAGCTACCAATATATCCTTTTACTTTAGTGGTGAACCATCATCATAAAATTTGGTCTTATAGACCCACTTACAGTGTACTAGTTTTCTCCCTGGAGGAAGATCCACTAGCTCCCATGTGTTGCTCTTCTGGAGTGAGCTGAACTCCTCCTTCATGGAAGCTTGCCATCTTGGATCTCCTGATGATTCTTCATATCTTTGAGGATTAGACTCCACCATCAAATAGAATTTTTCAGCAAACATAGGATCCTTCATGCACAGACCACTCTCAAATTGAGATCTAGTCCTCCTTGGGTCATTGGGATCCCCAGCTAGCTCACCTGCTGCATGTAGTGTCTTGGCTGCCCATTTAGGAATTGTGGGGCTGTTTGGGTCTGAAATAAACTCATATCCATCAGAAAAATCAGAATCATCATGTTCAACAAACTCTTTACTTACTTCTTGAGGTTCAGGTGGTGAAGAGGCTTCACTAATTTCCACTTCTGCAAGGGGTTCTTCTTCAAACTGAACACACCTTTCAATGAAGGCTTTGTTTGTGCTCAAATTTATCAACTTGTACCCTTTTGAATATTCAGATTATCCAAAAAAAAGACACTCTTGGCTTTGGGGCTGCAAAGCCTTCCTCTTCTCTGTCGGGATTCTAGCCCATGCCTTTGAGCCAAAAATCCTGAAATGGGTCACATATGGCTTGTGCCCACTCCATGCTTCGAAGGGAGTTATGCCATAAAGATGTTTGTGAGGAACCCTATTCTGGATATAGGCTGCACAGTTGATAGCTTCGGTCCAGTACTTTGGTGGCAAAGTTTTGGCCTCCATCATGCATGTTGCCATCTCCTTCAGTGATCTGTTCTTCCTCTCAGCAACACCATTTTGCTGTGGTGTGTAGGGGATAGAATGCTGCATCTAAATACCTTCATCTACACAATAGTTAATAAAATCAAACTTGACATACTCACCACCATTGTCAGATCTGAGGACCTTGAGTTTCCTTCCACACTGGTTTTCAACCAAAGCCTTAAATACCTTGAATAGGCCAAAAACTTCAGACTTGTGTTTCATGAAGTGAACCCAACAATACCTGGAAAAATCATCAATAAAGGTCAATGCATATTTGGCCTGACTCATGGACATATGAGGGAATGGGCCAGCAACATCACTGTGAATCAGCTCGAGGGGTCCAGAGGTTCTCTCATTACTAGCTTTCTCAAACTTATGCTCTGGGTGTTTTCCTAGAATACAGCCTTCGCAGACTCCTTTGGAAAATTTTATCTTGGGCAACCCTATGACAATTTATTTCTCACTAAGATCAGACAGATACTTGTAATTTAGATGGCCAAATATTTCATGCCATAGCTTGTTGGATTCATTAGCATGAATGAGAAGAGCAGAGGGGTTTGAGTAAGGTAGGAAGTGTGAGAACATGTATACCTTTTGAGCATGATTCGCAACTCCTTTTGCAATGACTCTACCAGTTGAGATCTCTGTGATCTCAACTTCATCGGGGGAGAATATGACCTTCTTAGGAGACCCAGTGTGGGTCATCTGGTACACTGACAGGAGGTTGGAGGCGAGACCAGGGACATATAGCACATTGCTGAACTTACCATGATCAAGATCTATCCTTCCTTTGCCTTTACTTTCAGTGAGAGAGTCATCTCCCAGTACAATAGATGGTCCTTTCGACATATCCAGTGAGGAGAAGGCCTCCTTAGTCAAAACCATGTGTCTTGAAGCTCCAGAATCTATGATAAAACTGGGTGAGCTTGATGTGCCAGCAACTAGAGCATGAACTCTCTCTCTGTCATCGGAACTTGATCCTCCTTCTCTCTTCTTTGAGCTTTCTGGAAGGGAGATGTCATTCTTCTCCAGGAGATTGGTCAACATATCAATCTGCTTTTTCATACAAGAGCTTTCAGTGTGATTGCCCTTCGAACAGTATGAGCACTTGTTCATTTCACCTTTGTTTTTCTTCTTCTGGGTATTTTTCTTGGGACCTTGTTGATCCTCTGGAGACTGCTTGTTGTCTCTTCTTTGCTCAGGTGTATTTTTAGATTTCTTTTTTCTTTTTGAATCCACCCTCAAATCTCCAGCAATCAAAGCTTGATCTTTGGATGGTTTGATGGTGCCCATCATCACCAACTTGTCTTGTTCTTGTGTGAGAGATTCCATGAAATCTGCAAGGCTAGGTATCTTTCAGGTTCGAGCTGTGAGTTTTGTGGCATAGAAGGTCGAAACAAAGACTGAGTAGTCAGGTCCTAGCTTCGAGAGGATGGCCAATACGAGCTGATCATCTTTCTTTTCGATACCACACTCCTTCAGCTGCAAAACTAGTGCTTTGAACTTGGAGAAATATAGCTGCAGGGATTCAAAGCTACTAGGACTCAGAGAAATCAGCTCATTTTCGATCTGATGTCCCCTCATCTCATCTGTCTTTCCAAAAAGATCAGAAAGCTTCTCCCATACTTGATCCGGTGAAGTTAATCCATCGAGATGGAAAAGGAGGTCTCGGGAAATACTGAGACATAGGAGGCCATAGGCCTCATCTCTCCGATTGTGCCATTTGATCTTCTCTGCAGCAGCATTGGGATCTGCTTCTGTAGCCATAGTCACCCTGTAGAGGCCTTTCGCTCTCAACAAGATCTCCATCTCTTCTTTCCATTCAAAATAGTTGAAGGGAGTCAAGATAGTTTTCTCTGAATCCATAGCTTTAGAAAATCTGTCCCGGATGTCAGTAGAAGGTTCCCAGTCTTGATGTCGAACCTGCAAAAATTTTTTTGAAGGAGAGTAACAAACTACAATGGCTCTGATACCATGTATAAATTCAGGCCAGCAGTAGATTAATTTTACCCACAACAATTATCAATTGATCATGCAAAATTGCTAACAATGGAGACTGAATATGGAGCTGTAACACAAAATTATATTAACTGAGTGTACAATAGCCAACCCTGTAATAACATAGGTTTCTGAATATATAGAATACATCAAGAGGTCGAATGCATAAGGAGGCATCCAAAACTAGCATAAAGCAGACTTACTCAAAATAGTCAAATCCCCCATAGGTGTAAAACGTTGATCCCAAATCTCTCATGGAGCTCATGAATTGGAAAGAGAACATGGGCAAGCTAAATATTAGTGGAATGGCAGCTCATACATGCTTTTTCATGGAGAAAAGAGTGGAGGATGAAGAGGAAAAAAAACTAGTTCACCTCACCTAGTCTTGCTTTCCTATGTTCCTTAAAACACTGAAAAAGCAGGCAGTAAAGCAGAAAAAGTAGATAGTCACCTAGGAGGCCAGGAATAAAGAATATTTGATTCCTAATGCTTTCCCAAGCACTACATGGGTCAAATATGGCAATTTTGACCTCTATGGATAGGCAATTAGCAACTTGCACAAGGTGGGACACATGAACTAGGAAAATAAGACAGAAATAATGAAATTAATGTCTAAGTGGGTAAACTATGGGTTGATTATTCTAACAAGATGTTGTTTTTCCATGACGATAAGTACATCATATGATCATAAGGGTAAAATATTCAAATCTATTTTAGCTAAAAAAACATTTAAGTTTACCTCACATTCTCTCACTATTTAGGAAACCTTTCTTTTTGTACCCGTGGCTAATTGTACTAGCCATAGTTTCTCATGTTTAAATTTTTCTAGTTTACATGTTTCAACAATTTTAGGTGATACATAGCTTCGACAAGAATCGAGATCAATCAAAATTGAATAGAAGTGTTTGAAACATTACCTTCTATTTTGACCATAGTAGCTTGATGTCCTGCTTGCGGGACATCCAATGCTGCATAAATCATTGGTGTTCTATCCATTGTCATGTCCCCTCCCCTCATCACGACGATGGATAGGACACGGCCTTTGCACTGCTGCTATTGTATCAGATTGCGAAATCTAGCATCATGAACATAAACCAAAATGCAAATACAATATATACAGATGTGTAACAAATGCAAATACAATGGAAGAAAACCCTTCATCATGTTCATAATAATTTATAAGACAAATAAATTGTATAATTTAAACAAAAGAAAATATTTATCTTGAGAACAAGCTTCCATGCAACTAGCTATGTCACTCAACGTTCCACCCAACCATAGACCAGTGTGCTCCTCAATCTCTCAGCATCACTGCCACCCTTGAGCTAGCCATGATTTCCATAAGAAAATAGGGAACACGGACTCACACACAACAAGACTATATACCCATAGGAAAGAAAATAATCACATTTGAACACAGTCAACCCACTAACAGATGGGTTCCTTGGACTTACTCAGCCAATCCAACACAAGAATGCGCTCCACGGAAAAATACAAGTTCTCGGAATGGAAAAAATTATCCTGTGAACCAAAATTGAGAATGGTAAATGGGAAAAAATGACCCAAGAGATCAAATCATTTTAGGAAACATTTAAAGGCTTCATAGGGGAAAAAATGACCTCTTTTCACACCTAAATCATGTATCTACCTTCCTAGCAACTGATCTTTACAAAAATGAGTTTGCAACCAAAAACAAACTAGTAAAATGGGGAAAATGACCCCGTTAGAGAAATAAAATTTCACAAAATGTTTCTTGACATTGTAGGGGATAAAATGACTTCCATACACACCCAATTTGTGGGTCTCCATAACCCATGTAGTGCACAATACCAAAAGTGAAATCCTAGGTATGGGAAAATGAGGAAATGACAGAAAAAACATGGAGGTAAATGCACAACAAGATCTAGTTGCATGACGAAGACAAAACACTTCTAAACAAACTCCCAAATAATGAATCCTTACTACACATTCACTCAGCAAGACCAAAATGAATTTCCATCCATGGAAAAATGGAGAAAACAACCAAGGCATGGAGGAAAACGCACAGGAGCTCCAAAACACATGAGAGGGAAAAACAAATTGATGAACAATGGGATGGCCATGCATTTCCAAGCATTTTATTTCCCAAGAAGTCAAAACTTACATTTTCCAAAAATGGGTGGCTTCCCAAATTCGAATTTCACTCACGTACTCTTCCCATCCCCGTGCATTAACTTCCTCAACCAATTTCTGGAAGAAATAAATCATTGGAACAAAAATACAAAATGGGTGGTTGACAGATTTATGGGTTTACCCTTTGACATTTGGATTTTCCCCATTGGCTCAAGGGTTTGTATATCCCCCCCTCCCTATTCCTTGTGAAATCATGCCCCCATATATTTAACGTTTGCAGTCCCATAGCTAGTTGTGGTTTTATATTAATTTGTCCCTTTACATGATATATCAAAATATATCTACCATGCTTGACTTAGCACTATCTTCATAGGTATCAGCCTTGATCACCTATCCAAAAAAAAATCATCAATGACAGGTCCTTTCCCTTGATGTCCATGCCATGATCTCAATAGAATATTTACATTATGCACGATTAAATACCAAAGGGTCAAAACTGGGGTATTACATCCATGTCGTCTACCATTGGGTCTTCCTATAGATTGTGTGAGACTCCATCAACCATGTTTCTACAATCTCTAGAATAATGGGGTCCTTGGAATTCCCAACATTTAATTTGTAGTGGGTCATTATTAGCTCCTCCATTTGCTATTGGTTTTTAGGCATTTGGTGCGGGGACATTTGGATTTGCATCTGTCCTATTGAAATTTTTGTTTGATAGAAAACTGTTGTTCTAATTTTTGTAAGGAGATGGTTTGAAACCAGGTTTGCGGTTATTAGGTTTTTATTATTTGAGAAATATAAACTTAAGATATTAACTAAGAGAATAACAAGCACAGCAAACAACAAGGAGGGTTACCCTCTATGACTTTACATGACTTGTTTACATTATTGAATTTCCCGATAGGAACATCGGGGTATGACATGAGTTGATAAAATTGCTGATACTTTCGATAGGATCAACCGAGTACAATACATAAGATATTCAAATCAATACATTCCAAAGTTACAAATACATCAACACTCCCTCTTAACTAGGAATGTATTCTGTCGACATAATGCATCAGCACAAGTCTTCTCCACTGGATCAAGTGTGGATCCTCATCAATTCTTGATCATCTAGATCATCATCTAGATCATCATCAAGTCATCTTCATCTTCAATTTTGAATCATCATCAAGTATCGATCATCATCATCATCGTTATTGATTCCGCTATCTCAAACAAATGGTTCTATCTCTCAATTCTACTCTTCACATGAAGTTCTATAGAGCCATCCCTTTTTCATGCTGGTTGTAGACCTAGCCTCCATGTAGGTCTTCATCACAGAGCCAGTCCTTTTTCATACTGGATGTGGCATCTACACAGAGCCATTCTTTTTTCATACTGGATGTGTCATCACAAAGCCAGTCCTTTTTCATCCTAGATGTCGCATCTACACAGAGCCAGTCCTTTTTCATACTCAATGTGTCATCACAGTGCCAGTCCTTTTTCATACTGGATGTGGAATCTACACAGATCCAGTCCTTTTTCATACTGGATGTGTCATCACATATCTAGTCCTTTTTCATACTGGATGTGGTATCATCACATATATCTGACCATGGAAGGAACCAATCCTGTCATCATGTCAGAAGGACACAGCTCTTACATATGAATATGGAAGGAACCAGTCCTCTCACCATGTCAAAAGGGGACAACATTTACATCTGACCATGGAAGGAACCAATCCTCTCACCATGTCAAAAGGGCATACCACTTACATTTGACCATGGAAGGAACCGATACTATCACCAGTTCAGAAGGGCTCACGAAATCATCACTTCCCCTTGGAAGGAACCTCGATCTGGAGAACACAAAGCTTCTCCCTGAAGTACTCAAACTTCACTCTGGCTAACGGCTTGGTCAACGCATCAGTTATCTGTTCGTCCATGGAAACATACTGGAGCTTCACTACTCCTCTCTGCACCATATCCCTAATATGGTGATATTTGATCTCGATATACTTTTAGTTGTCATGGAACATTGGGTTCTCCCACAACTTCACACAACTCTAGTTGTCATAATATATATAAGTAGCATCTAACTAGAGATCAAACAAATCACACAGTAGCTTTCTCAGCCATACTTCCTCACAACTAGCCGAACAAGCTGCAACATACTCTTCTTCGGCTATACTCAGTTCCGCACAAGATTTCTTCCTGCTAAACCAAGAGATCACACCTGATCCCATACTAGAGCAGCACCCCGAGGTTCCCTTTCTATCAATGGCACTTCCTTCCCAATCCGAATCTGCATAAACCTCTAGGTTAATCTTCTGATTCACCTCATACTTGAGCCCATAATCAACTGTACCCTTTAGGTACCTCAGAAGATTCTTTGCAGCAATCAGGTGAACATGTCTCGAATCTATCAGGAACTGGCTCAATGTGTTCATGGAAAATAAAATATTTGGTCTCATATTCGTCAGGTACATCAAGGACCGAATCATCTAAAGATACGTCATGGCATCAACCAACTCGAATGAAGCATCACTCAACAGCTTCAGGTTCAATTCCATAGGTGTGGTCATGGCCTTGCATTCCATCATCCCGAACCTCTTCAGGATCTCTACTACATAATCCCTTGTCCTAGGTATATTCCATATTCATTCTACCACACCTCCATGCCTAGAAAATAATGCATCATACCCAGGTCCTTCATCTTGAACTTAGCAGCAAGCTTCCTCTTCATGTCAACAATCAATCCATCTGCACCTGTTAAGAACAAGTCATCTACATACAGTAGGAGCATCACTGGGTTCCCTTCTTCAACCTTGTAGTAAAGGTTGGGATCTTCTTTACTCTTGGTAAAGCCCAAACTAGTCAGGAAGTTATCAATTTTGTTGTAACATGTCCTAAGTGCCTATTTCAAACAGTACAAGGCTTTCTTCAGTTTCCACACATGAGTCTCCCTGTCATGTGTCTCAAAACCGAGTGGCTACTCCACATACACTTCTTCTTCTACTACACCATTCAAGAAGGAAGTCTTGACATCCATCTGGTGTACTTTCCATTTCATGACTGTAGCCAAAGAAAGCATTGATATGATGCAAGTGTATCTTAGCTATAGGTGCAAAGGTCTCTTCATAATATTTTCCTTCTTTCTAGGAGAATCCACGAGCCACAAATATTGCTTTATATTTTTCTATGCTACCATTTGCAGCATGCTTGATCTTGTAGATCCATTTGGAAGTCAAAATGAACTTCCCCTATGGTATTGGGACAACATCCCAAACATCATTCTTCATGATTTACTGGTACTCCTCGATCATAGCATCCTTCCATTCTTTCTTCTCTATCGCTTCTTCATAGTTGGAAGGTTCTTTATCAATAATGTCACATAATAGGGATACATATCTGGAGTAGTACCTGGATCTCTTTCTTTCCCTGTGCATTTCTTATGGTGCCCCATATCTTTCTGTACCTTGGATATCCTCTCCTACCCATGCAGGTTTCCTCTTGTGAGGATTCGTTTCTTGAGGTGGCTCTACTAGTTCTTGAGGTTCTTCCATTTCTCGATCTTCTTCTAGATTTGCTTCGTTCATTGTTGTATTAGGGATTCTGGGTACTTCCAATTCTTCAGAGTATTCAATAGGTCTTTTTATGGATTTGATGTAAGCCGAGTATTCTTCAAATGTTACATATTTGCAGATGTCATTCTTCTTGAATCCTGGGAATTATATTCTATAAGCCTTCAAGTTTTCAGAGTATCCCACAAATATACCCTTCTTTCCTGAAGGATATAATTTTGTCCTCTTTTATTTTGCAATGTGTATGTACATTGGATAGCCAAATATTTTGAGATGACTGACTTCTGGTTTCTTTCTGGAAAAGACTTCTTTAGGTGTCTTTCTCTCGAGTACTCTATGTGGAGTACGTTTCTGTACATACAGAGTTGTCCTGGAAACTTCTTCCCATAGATGCATAGGAAGGTATTGATCATGAATCATTGCCTTTGTTGCTTCCATGATTGTTCTGTTCTTCCTTTCTACAACCCCATTCTATTGTGGATTATATGGAGTGGTCAAGTCCCTCTTAATCCTTGAATCTCCATATAATTCTTTGAATTCATTTGATGTGAATTCTCCACAATTATTTGATCGAAAGATCTTGATCTTCTTCTCTATGTGGTTCTAGATTAAGGCTTTAAATTCTTTGAACTTGTTGAATACTTCATCCTTTTTCTTCATGAAGTATATCCATGTCATTCTAGAAAAATCATCAATGAAAGAAATATAATATACATACCCGCTTATAGAACTGGATGACATTGGACTGCATACATCAGAGTGAATGATTTCCAAGATTCATTTTTCCTTGCTCTCGCTACTTGGAAATGTCTTCTTTGTATTCTTTCCTTTCGCACATCCTTTGCATACAACTTCATGTTTTTCCTGTATTTCTGGAAGACCTTCAACATATTTTCTTGCAAGTGGTAGTGACCTGTAGTGCACATGTGCAAGCCTTCTATTCCAAAGTTCATTTGGTTCTACTGAGTCAGGAACCAAAGCTTGTTCTAGTTGGCCCTTCAATTTGTATAGTCCTCCTTCTTTCTCTCCAATTACTACTACATTGTCAATTGTCTTTCCTTTTGGCCACATGAGGACTTCGCCATCTATAAATGCAACTCTCATTCCTTTTGCATCTAATGTTGAGACGGAGAGAAGGTTCTTCTTTAGTCCTAGTACAAATAGGACATACTTCATTTTCATAGACATTCCAGAGTCTAGATTGTAGGAGGATTCACCACTACCTTTTATTGGATACTGGTATTCATCCACAAGTTTCACCTTGTGGGGTGATTCATGTTCTGATAGTTTCACAAAATATTCCTTAAATCTCATCATGTGTTTGGAAGCACCAATATTTATAATCCAATCATTGCTTCCAGGTGAGATAGTTCCCATGAGGACAAAGATTAGAACATATTCTTCATCACTTTAGGAATCATCACTTTCGTGTTTAGCTCTCTTCTTGGGAGGTTGATCATATTGTGCAGTGTGAGCATGATCTCTCTTCTTGTTTCCCTTCCTCTTGTGATAGCCACCTTTGTTTTTAGGACATTATCTGGATATGTGTCCTTTCTCATCAGATGTGTAACATCTAATAGTAGATAGGTATCTTCTAGGGTGTGAATTCTTACCATTGGAGTGATGATGGTCCCTTCTGGTTTTCTTGGTGTGTATTGTGAGAGCTCGATCTTCATTTATCATATTTTGTTCTCGAACTACTATTCGAGCTTCTTCTTTTGAGAATTCCTCCCACAGTCTTCTAAACTTTATTAGCTTCTTCCTGGCACAAATTCCTTGAATGAAAGAGTCCCATGCACTAGGAATACCATTAAGGGTGGTAATCACAATTTATGCATTCTATACATATTCATCTAATGCTTCAAGTTGTTCTTTGATCTGAGAGACTCTTGTAAAGTAATACTATATGGTCTCTGCATTCTCAATCTTTACATTCTTCAATTGATTTCTCAGATTCATCTTCCAATTGATGTTCTTCCCTTCAAATAGCTTAGTCAGGGTATCAAACATCTCTTTAGGTGTCTTTAGGGAGGACACTTGAGGTATGAGGTGATCCTTGATTGAATCGGCAATAATACTCTTTTCCATGACCAATTTATTTTTGTGTAAATACTTAGCCTCGTCTCCCTCTGGAACTAGAACATCTTCACTTATGTAGGAGTCCAATTCATTTTTTCCAGGACTAGGGAAATTCTATACTTCTAGGATTAGAAGTTGTCATCTCCCTCAAGCTTTTGATCAAGCTTGGTGTGATGAGAAATCTTAACAGAGAACCTCAAATGTAAATGCAAAATATTTAGATCTTACCAGGTTAAGATGTCAAAACTGGATCTGGAGCTAAATTTCTGCAAAGCTGGTTTTCTGGTTTAGGAGAAAATTTAGGGTTTGACTTTCCGGAGTTCTACTGAACCAAAAAAATTGATATTGATCTCTAAAATTCGATTTTGGGGAGAAGATCAATCCAGGCCTAGGCTCACTCAAAAATTCCACTTCTATGGAAAGCACTAATTTCCCGCAGCAGTGTCGGGTTAAAAACTGAAAATGCTCAAATTCAGTTTCTGCTTCGACAGAAAGATGTTCCCTAGGGAGGAGAGTCATCCTATCCTCCTTTTTGGTGATGATATATGGAGAGAGACCCAAAAATTAGGAATCCCTAGCTTCAATAGCTGCACAGTGTCTTCTTCTCATATTATCTCGGATACCATGTTAGGTTTTTATCATTTGAGCAATATAAACTTAAGATATTAACTCAGAGAATAACAAGCACAGTAAACAATCACAAGAGACAATGGACACAAATATTTTCCTCAGGGAAACCATAAAGGAGAAAACCCTGAAACTTCCTCAGAGATAGAATTGGCACCAAAAGTAAAACCCAAAGATACAAAGATGATCTCCCGACATTAGTAGTCTCTCTCTATCTCTGATCCCATATTCTTTTCTCTCACTCATGCACTACAACTGAGTGTGACTGACTGTGTGATCAATAGAGAGTCTCACTCTCTATTTATACTAATTCTTGACTTTAAATTAGCTCACCAGGGACGACTTCTCTAGGAGAGTCTAATAACCCTAGTGCCCCATAGCTGTGGGGACTTTAACCCTTGAACAATAAGGAGGGTTACCCCCTATGACTTTACATGACTTGTTTACATGATTGAATCTCCTGATAGTAACATCGGGGTATGAAATGACTTGATAACATTGTTGATACTTCCGATAGCATAATTGGAGTACAATACATAAGATATTCAAATGAATACATTCTGAAGTTACAAATACATCAACAACAATTGTCTGAGAAGGTTCTAGAACTATCTCAACTATTTTTTATGTTTTCCTACCTTAGTTGTGCATGCTCATAGAAAATCCTAGGTTTGTGCAAGGTAGTGTCCAAAGTTTCGAGCATTTCAAACTCAATTCTCTCTCGAATATTGGGAGGGAAACCTCCCCAGAACTATTGTACCTTCACTTTCTCATCCTTTATATAAGGCACATAATGTAGCAGATCCAAAAATATGTTAATGAATGAATCCATGGTCATGGAGCCCATCCTTAAATCGTGAAATTATTTCTCTTTCCTCTCAAAGAATCTCTTAGACATGTATTTCTCCTGAAATATTTTGTGAAAGTTACTCCATCTGATTTCTTTTACCACATCCTTTTTGGTATGCTTTACGTCTCTCCACTATCTAGTTTCTTTTCTATTTAAATTATAGATGGATAGATAGGATTTCACTAGAGTATTTGTGTACTGGGAAGTAATTTCTCATTCCTAGAAGCCATTCTTCAGCCTTCTTCCCTGTATTCATTTCTCCTTCATAGCTTAGGGATTTTATCTTGCAGAATTTTCTTTGGAGGTTGTCATCATGTTTCTGCCTCTTTTTGCAAGGAGAAAGGGAATTATCACTAGAAAGACTGTGATAGTATCTTTCTAAAAGTTCAAGTGTATGATCTTTGTTTTCCTCTTCCTCTGGGCTGCTAGCCCATTTACAATGATAACGTTATTTAGATTTATTGGTTTGGGTAGGATTTCCATGAGGGTTTCCTCTCGTCATGTTCCGAAGTAGAGATTCATTGATTGCTTTCATCTCTTTTCTTTCATTCATATTTTCATCTTTGAAGCTTTGTAAGTCTGCTTGCAGACTCTGTATGGTTTTCATTAGACCAAGTATTAAATATACCACCATTTCTTCTTCCCGTGCTCGGGAATTCAGATTTCCTTATCCGATGATGTCTTCTTCTGTATTCATGATCTCGACTGTTCTTTAAATCATGCAATTAAAACATTTAGTAACAAATAATTTTATGTTATTTAACAAAATTTCAAATACATTTTTTATAAGTCTCTTAGTGTTTGAATCTGGGCTCTAATACCACTTGTAATGTCCATAAAATCCATAAATAAATTGAAAAAATCGTGTAGGCTAATTAGCTTCTAGATCTTAAGGACATCTTCATTTTCTACTACATCATAAAAATTGTTTGTAGAATTGAACCCAATTTTTTTTATGTTGTTTTCCTTATGTGTTTTCCTTGGGTGATAATGATTTCTTACATAATGTTGTTCTATACTTCGACATGTTTACAATATTACTTTTCCTATCTATATTGTTTACTCACATTTTTTGATACTTATTTTATTTTACATCTTACTTTGTTTTTACGTGTATTTAATTCGTTTAGTGTTTATTATGAAGAGGATGACTTACCTCTGTATGTCAAGGGGTGGACTGGCGGGGTTTTGTCCCTTAAATTTCCACTCGAAAAGGTAAGGTTCCTATGCCAGGGGGTTTACTTTTTATTTTCCTATGCAGGGGATTTCGTTGGTGAACTTAGTATTGTGAATGTGGTGAAAAAAACATCCTAATATCTACAGCAGTCTATGCCTAAACAACACTATTCTTATGCTCAGAAGTATAATATGACAAAGGGTCCTAAGCCTAGACTACACCTTGTATCTATGGTATGAAGGGATTATAATA